>JAGGAQ010006148.1:0-32651 GCA_017657225.1 Termitomyces sp. T69sscA
GACCCGCTACCGACCCCCAGGACTTAGCCCCGGCCCCAGGACTCCAGCGCTCCCAATACCACCCCCATAGCCGCCCCAGGCCTGGACCGCTACCCGGCCAACTCCCCCGGCCATCACCGGCCATCACCGCCCGTCAACGCCACAGCCACCACCACTCGTGGCACCCCCCGGCCATCACCGCCGTGACTGCCACATCAGCGCCGGGTCTCGGCTATCACGTCACATCAGCGCCGGCACCACCCGTCACCCCCAACCCGCGCCGAGACCCCCCATCATGCATCATGATCGTGCATCACTGCTGCCGACCTCCGCTCGCCACGCCCCACTCCCGCTCCCCCCTCACAGTACCACCACCACGTGTCTCTGCGCTTCCACTGCGAGACCTCTGCGCGACATGTCTTGGCCTCGCCCCGTCCCGCACGGCCCCCGGGTCTCATCCCAAGCCCCGGCGCCGCGACCCGCTGCTGGAACCCGGGCCTGACCCCCGGGCCATACATACCACGTAGTATATAAGGCGCAGAGTAGTAAGTAGATACTCTAGTCTTGATATTAACGTAACCCCTGTCTTGTCTATTGTGTTCGTCTCTGTTCTAGTCTCTCTCGTGCCCCGGTTTCCTTACTTTACTGCTTCTTTTCTCGTACTCACCTCATTTCGACTATCTCTCTCGTCTCAACTTGTCTCGTATCTCTAATCTAATCTCGTTGTCTTCTCTTCTCTTTTCTACTCTAAGTTCTCTCGACTCCTTGTTCCTGGCTCTCTTCTTTTCGACTTAATCATTTCCACCTCCTGCTATCTTATCTCGACTCTTTCCCCTTTTGGCTATCCGACTCCCCCAGCTTTGCTTCTATCCCTGGGACTCGCTAAGTCCCTCATCTGCTTTTCTTTTGATCCCCGGGACTCGCTCGCTCCCGGCGCTCGCTCGTCTCGTTCTCTCGCATCCCCGGGACTCGCGCCAACCCCCGGCACTCGTCCTTTTCCCTCCCCGGCACTCGTCTCGCCCACCGGCACTCCCGGCACCCTTCCACGCACCCCTCCCCGTCCCGCTTCGGTCTCCTACGCCTCGCGCTACTCCCGGTGCTCTGTGTTCGTGCACGGTGAATAGCCGTAAGGTGGATTCGCCCAGTAGACTGAGCCCCCGAGGTCAGCGGAACCTGACATAACTCTGGAGTATCCCGGGTCTGATATAGAAAGACAATTCCGTGCAAGGAGGAACCCACATTATGGTGAGGAGGAGTGTTACAATCCATGTGCCACCGTAAGTGGCCTTGGCCACCTCCCCCACCACATCACACATATCACACACCTTTGTAGCAGCATGAACAATGGGGCAGGATGATATATATTCACACATGGACTACAAACACCCTCAGTCGATTCTACACAGACTGAGGGTGAGTAAACTAATACTTACATATGAGACTTATTACTCACAATGTACCTACAGACCAGATACTTACGAGTGTAGGTACATAATCTGCAGTCAATTCTACACAGACTGAGGACCAGATACTTATGAGTGTCTGTATTTGTTTAGGTCTTATAGTTCAGATTCCAACAGCTTAACCTTGCTGCAGAAAATGCACAGAATTTTTTCTTTGTTTCTGTCTAAAAATTGGATCTAAATTGTGTTCAAATTTTGAGAGACTAATTATCAAGTGTACAAAACAGGCCCTGCTGCAGGGCCTGCATCAATTTTCGATATTTTTTTTTTGAAAAACTTTGGATCTTGTCCCAGGTATGACACCAGAGCCAATAGTAAACGGTCTTACTGTTTAAAAACAGTAAAGACTAAATTGTTGGAGCATTCTGCCCACCCATGTCGTGCTGACTTGAACTAACACCCACAACAAGGATTGGCAGAACTTCCAAGGTACGTCACCTTGAATTTGAGTTTTATCTAACTTATTCAATATTCAGAACACGACAAGACTAATTAAGAGACAGAACCAGATCGCATTAGTAGTGTACAGATAGCATCGGTTCATGATTCAAAAATAGTATTCAGTACCTTCCAGAACAGACCTGATGAAACCATATTACCACAGAAATAAATATCCCCAGATGTACAACACATGTCGACAGAACATACCGCAAGAGGATCTGGAAAACTGGCAAACTCCAGGTCTCTTGTAGATCAGAAACGAATACGGATAATGCCGCAAATAACCCGACCAGCCCCAGATCCAGTTCTCACTGGGGATTAACTTCCACTATGATATCTTATAACCTTCTAACCATCTCTCGCACCTTTCCATCACAAGCTGTTACGTCTCCTTTCACACCGTCAGCCTTTCTTTCTTGCCTAATTTGGTTCCACTTTCACATAACGACGTCACGATTGACATAACAAGTCGCAAATGCACTCATTCCTATTATAACCCAATAACTGCGCATTCAAAGCTATCAATCAGCGCAGGGCTTCGTGCTCAGCTTACATCGCCATCTTGGACTTGGATCACTTGCAAGTTTTTGTTTCCTGGCGACCACAGCAGCTTATACAACGGAATCTTCAACTTCTGAGGACTGCCTTCCTTCCAGTCCTTGTATTCCTATGTCTCCCCGTCTTCGCGTTCTTGCTGGCACTGGTACCACACTTACTTCCATCACCCATCTGGTCAATACTACGAAAACCTTTTCGCTTGTTTCTGATCAGTTCGAGGGCGAGCTCGTGGTTTGCATCAAAGACCTCAACCACCCAGAGGAGGATGCATATGATTACTTTGAGCGTCCAGAGCGTCAGGGCATAACCTGGAGCATTCAGGTGCGAGGTAAGCCTGGCCACTTGCGACATTTGGGAGCGTGGTGAACTTTCATTATCAGGCAGGTTCCTTGAAAAGATTTTAGCGGACGATGTACTTTTTGGAAACACTTTTGATAGACCGTTAGGACTTCCATGGGGAAGTGGAGCAGCACTGAGGTTTATGAGGTGAGTTCCTTGAGAGGTCGTCGCAACCAAGCATGACATAGTATTCTCGATCCTGAAGTTATGTAGATCCAACATTAGAACACGACCTCACATCGCGGACGCACCCATGGGCATTGTCACCACTCATAGCCACCATGCCACACTTTGCTCATACACGTATCGCTTGTAACCGTGACATCAACGATTATCCCGCATCTGTACCAGCTACTTCGGCACAGATGCACGAAACAGACCCAACAGCAGCAGAATCCTCGCTCTCATCCTTTCCACCCAAGATACCAGTTTCTGACGATACCTCTCAGCTACACCTTGCGCGTGCAGGTGCTTCGTCATCTAGTAGCAGCGGCAGCTCGTCGTACAGCTCTATAACGTCTCTTTCGTCTCCCATATCAACATCTCCATCGTCTTCGTATCTCGCAACGTCTGATAGTCGCCCTCAAGAATTTCGTAATGCAGTCAGCGCCGTAAAAAGAAAGTTCAAAGGCGAAAGGAAAACTAAGGACAGTGCAAAAGTAGGTTTAGGGCTCGTAGGTGCATCACAGCGTCGTGCATATTTTGCTAGTGCCGCGCATCGCCAAGATATCATGTTCGGGCCAGAGGTCCTTTTCCTCTTGCCTTTCATATGGTTCCTATTGATAGAAACAAACAGGATCTACTAACGACAGACTTTTGCTACGGATTCCTCGAGTTTGATCCCTCGTTGGCGCTACGCCTCCCGGGTGGGCTGTCGTTCGACCTTACGCGATATTGGGACGGTCAACCGGTTCGTTTTGTTTGTTGTGAGCGGAAGCGACACGAGGGTGGTCAGGACGATAGTCAGCTGCCCTGGGGACAGGTGTTTTGGACTGTAGTCATCGAGATGGCTGATACCTAAGCTATAATAACTTATTAATTCTGGCTCCTGATCCTCCATTTGGGAAGAGCAGGGTGTGGACATGGACAGGCGAATTCTCGATAAATCAAACTCAAACTCTAACGGGGGATGGATATATGTGACTATACTCGCCACTAATATGAGGGGCTATATGGGAATCACAGGTATGCTTATCTGTGAGATAGTAAGAGTGCAATTACAAGTCATGGCACGGAAAATAAAGTGATTGCTGGTCTTACTGTCCTCAGCTACTCTTCCATGAGTGCATTGAAACTGTAAAAAGCAAAAATGCTCCTGACCCGGGAACCCTGTAAGCGGCATGCGTAAGATCATACGCGACGCGACGCATTGAGCGGACGTCCTTTTTGTTTAATTCAGGATGAGCTCCTCGACCCCGCGAGATTGTTAGGACTTGAGTTTCTATTGTCACCATCTAGGCACAGATGGTCATGGGTAGCTATAGTCGTAAGCCAGTTTTCTGCCTTGTATATACAGCCTGTATCAGGTACTTGTTCCGCTGAGGTCAGACTGCGCGTCTGCCTAGAAATCCGCATTTCCGTTTTCAGTTCGATGATCGTATCAGATACGAGTTCCGATAGCATTCTTCGACACTCCGAGTAATTATGTATCGAACAGGGTCTGCCCAATCTGCTGGGGTGATCGTGATTCTGGGGTCCTGACTTCCTTGGCGCGTAACAACCGGGGTCCTGCGCGCGTGAAAAACTGGTGCTTCTGATCGCTGGTACATTAGTATGTCTGCAGTTACTCCCTACTCTGATTCTGCGCAGGCTTCGGGGTCAACATCAGCAGTGTCCACTCCTGATGACGATGCCGGCAAGAAGAAAAAGACAACCAAGAGGAGAAAGGTCAATCATGCATGCCTTTACTGCAGACGCAGCCATATGACATGTGACGAGGGACGACCGTGCCAACGATGGTATGTTCTCGTTTTTCATTGAACTCGACAGGACTCACGGACCATAGCATCAAACGCGAAATTGGCCACCTGTGCCATGACGAACGTCGTCCAAAGGCCTCAGACAAACAGCCCGTCAATACTACGCCGAGCATGGATGTGACTCGTACTTTTGCTCCAGGTATTGTATAAACTCGACATGATGTCAGACTTTCTCAAGTTTATATAGTGACCGTATACCAACCATCCCCGTCAACTCAACAGCCCGTCCCGTCTGCATGGCCAATGACCGTCCCCCAAGGACAATTTTTGTATCAACCAGAGACACTTGGAAATGAGTTTTCTGTTCTAAGGTGCCTCTCATAAAAAGCATTTTCTTTTCCCGCTTAATGTCCCTGAAGTGACTTTCTCGAAACCCTGGATGAAGGCTCGTTTTTCACAAATCCCTCCACTACAATCAATCCTGCTTCATCTTCACTTCTGTCCCCTGGTGCATATAGCGCGACTCAGCCACTGCCACAACAGCCGAACTTCTCTGTCTCTTCTACCGTGACTAACGACCCTACCCCGCCTGCTTCGTCTACCACGCAAGATTCATCGCGAAATGAGACACAGGAGAAATCAGATGCACCATTGCCCGAGACGGTCCTTCCTTCAGCAACTAAAGCGGAAAGGTTTCTTCTCACTGCAGCAGACCAGGCGTCTGGCTCCCGCAACGAGCGGCTCAATCGTGTCATTCGAAGTAAATACGAGGCTGGCCTACTCAAACCCTACAATTATGTTAAAGGCTATGCACGTCTGAGTCGATGGATGGATCAGAAGTATGTTGCGTTATCACGGTTCTTTCATATGATGTCAATTGAAACGATGTAGCGTCTCTCCGGAGTCCAAGCAACAGATTCTACAACCCCTATCTGTCCTTCGCCCTAAATTTCGGGTATGTTACACCATCCTTCACATCCTGTTCCATGATCATGATTTATTTTAGGCTGTTGCACAATCTCTTCGTGACATCGTAGGTCCTTTTAATGTCTTTGCTCGTATGATCCATTTGACCCTGTCTCTAGGACCTTGTTTTTATTGAAGAAGCTTTTGAGCGTCTTCTTCTCGATTACGACCGCGTTTTCTCCGCCATGGGTGTCCCTGCATGCCTATGGCGACGTACAGGCGAGATCTACAAAGCGAACCGCGAATTTACCGAGCTTGTCGGACTCGATGGCTATATGTTCCGCGATGGGCGTCTCTGTATATATGAATTAATGGCAGAAGAGTCTGCCGTAAATTACTGGGAGAAATACGGCCACGTCGCGTTCGATTCGTCCCAAAAAGCTGTGTTGACGTCCTGTGTCTTACGATATAAGCCTATATCGGCCATCGGTCCGAGTGGGGCTGGGCCGGGCAGCCCGAATCGGTTTCTAAACGTTAATTTGAACCCTAATCCGCAGAAGGGCACAACGAACAGCACGTCAAAAGATCTGCCGACGCGTGGTGAGGTGAAGAAGGAGGATGAAGAGGATGTGCAGACGGAGGAAGGTTTCATTAATTGTTGCTTCTCGTTCACAATACGCAGAGATAAGTGGGGCATCCCCACGATGATTGTTGGTAACTTTATTCGCTGCTAACACCATTGAGACGCATTGCGATTCCCTGGAGCGCTGTCTCATGACAGAACTCCGAAAGCAGAAGAAGAAAGGGTTCGACTATCTGAGCACCAAAGGAGTAGCAACAACTACTAAGGAAATATGTGGTTTATGTTTATGTCTGTCTTGTATATCATCGTGTATATTTCCATTGATAGAGAAGAACGGAAACGGCTTTGTTTTCTACGCTGTTAGTTAAAGAATTCAACAAAGCAGACCAGAAGATTTTTTACCTAGGTGTGCTCGATTCGCTAGTTAAAGCCGGTGAACTCCTGTTCGAATTCTCTTTTCAATTTCCACTGTAATTTTCATTATCCGTCTAAGCGAAAGATGTTGAAAAACAAGAGGGAAAGCTCGATCAAATTTCACACTCAATTCAGGAATAGAATCAAATTACAATAAAAGGTGTACATATTTCCGAAGAACGACCCTCACTTTGACAGATATCGAAATTTTTGGATCAGATTATATAGTGATCACACATATAAAACACTGAGTTGGCAGGCGAAATCGAGCGGTACGAGTGACTGGTTCTTAGGAGTCTGGAGTTCATTCAGCTTTTCGGCGGTTCACCAGATGACAGTTGAATTCCTAGAAAACAAGTGAACAGAACGAACTGAACAGCGAATTGAGCACCCCTGATCCTTCAAGTCCATTTTTAATCAAGACATTCCCAGATGAATGATAGCGCCAGGGCCTCAACAGTTCGATATCAAGAAGACGACATATAACATTGGATGATGACTTGACCCATATTGTTGCTGCAGGAAATTCAGTTTGGGCCTCGGCATTCTATTGCCCATCTGAAGGGGTTATGTTGTGTGTATAAGTCTATCAATAAGAATACGAAATACCGCATCAGGCAGATTAGTGAGCACTCATCCATGATTGAATAGATAGTGTAAAGAAAAGATATATCAGAGTGACGGCAATATGTACGAGCCTGTTGTAGGAGATGAGGGTGATATATACTAGGATTTAGCTAGTAGATGGTGCCTGTCAGAGAGATATGTGAGTAATTGTAGCAGTCCGCATAGGGGCCTGAAAATTGCTTATTTAAGCGAAATGAAGCTTCCGTAAAACCCAAATAGGAAAGAGTGACCAGGCAAGAAATCCAAAACCTGAAGAGATAGGACATCGCAAGGTAAGGCACGAAAGGTAATCTTTACATCATGAAAGAGTTTGAAGCATCACACCCAAAAGTAACACGGCGAGTCCCGTCCACTTGTCTGGAAACGGTGTCGCTGGAACCGCATTGGCCACAGTCGTGTTCGCATACGCAGTTCCACAACGTTCTACAGCCAATTTGGCTGCATTCTCATACGTTTGTTGCAATCCAGTCAATGCAGAAGCCTCGGTAGAATTCGCAAGTTCCGAAAAGTATAGTGATAGCAAATCACGCGTACAGGCCGTGCACAGCGGTTTCGCTGTGTTTGGAACCGATAATCCAAATGGAAGAGAGTAGAAATCGAGGTTGTCATGGTTTACGGCGTCCAGGTAGCAGTAAGTATTGGAAGCAGGATTTTTGAGACATCCCGCATCGCGCATGAGAGAATAGGTCTGTAGGTCTATGTTGAAGATTCAATTGATACGTATGCTCACACAATTACATTGTCTCGTTATGATCACATACCACGTAGAAATGAAACTGCCATCTCATTCTGATGTTGCAAATCTTGAACACAGGACTTCTGAAGTGACTCAGAAAATGATTCCATGTTGGCAATACACTGAGCTTCGGTAGTATTTGTGTTGCAAGTGCCCCAGATGTATGAGTTCATGAGCGTAAGGTTCGTCTGAGCCTGTTAGAAGAACAAACAGTTAATCAAGCATATAGCATATAATCTATTAAAACCCACATTGACAAAATCCTCAATTTGATCCACGAGATATGACAATGGGCGACATGAAAGGAAGGAAGGTGCGGCAGTCATGTTAGCTATAAAGTTGAAGCAACTTGCCTCTGAAAAATTACGTGTCACATCTTTTGGTAGAGGCACAAAAGGTGTCGGAAGAATTGGAGGTGAGGAGGGAATCGTTGGAACAGGCGAGTCAGCAGTCGTTGTCGTGGACGCGGGAGTAGCCACAGGTGAGTTCGAGGTGGAGGAAGAAGTAGACGACATGATGGGCGTCATGACGGCAGGGGAAGTGGAAACTTGCCGTCTTCCTAGTCGCTGCTCTCGTTCGTGATGCCACCATAGATGCTCCTGGGAGGATCTCTCCTGCCAGATCTTGCTGTCGGGCAGCGACAGAAGCATACCATGCGCGGACGGATGTAGATAAGGTATGGATGCCATGACGAAGATGAGGACCAGTAAACCGGGTACAGCTATCAGCCACATCCTACGGCAAATCCGACGACTTGAATCTGCTGTCGGAGAAGGATTTTTCATGCCGGTCTCAAGGACGGGTGATCGTGGAACATCGTGTTTCATGTTATACCGGGTCGAAAATGGTGTGGAAAGGCCCGTGAAAAGTTTGTGAGCAGAAGCAGAGAACGTGATAACTGTGAGGAGAGGGTGTAGAAGGGAGTCAAATAGCCCTATGCTCGAGACACTGCTTTGATCAAGCCAGTCAAGCTTCGAGATAAGCGGTGCCCTTGGAACAGAAAGTGATTTGTCGCAGTGATATTCACAGATACAAAAGAAGGACCACTCACCTCATCAAAAAATAGATCATAATCTCGATCGGCACATGTTTTCATGTTTTCCGTCCTTCGATTCCCAAGCAAGGCACGACGCTGAAGTTCCCCTCGTCAGAAGCATTTTGTCTCTTTGAAGCGCCAGCTTTCTCAAATCTGCATACACTCCCTCTCCAGGAATAACATACGAACGACCGACCAGGGAGGTCGGACATGCAAGGACCCGTACTTGTCCGGGTATTGATGATGGGAACATCCGTGTCTTCTTTGCCGTCCTAGATTTGCTGTGTCGGTGTATTGTCGCCATCATTCCCAATTGAAATCAGATGTCAAGTACTTCGCGTGAATCTTCGCATTACAACCCATTGGGAAGTGTATCCGGATAGAACCGACGATGATTCGAACTCAGCGGAAATCAGCGAATATTGATCGTTTCGTTTCATGATACTTAAGGCCAAGTTACCACCCGTTAAGATCTGATGTCGATCATCGCATCTATCTGTAATCCCTCGATCCATTGTGCAGCGAAACATTATAATGAAGGGGTCGTCTTCCGAAGACACCCTTTAACCTCAAAGATGAATATGATTATTTCCCTAGTAAGTTCAAATTGCTCGTAAACTGCTACATCGAAATAAGAATTATACGAGAGAGCTTGGACGTCAACGTGCCGGTTCACACATGGTGCTTGCATGCAGCTATTCGTGATACATAATACTCTCATGTCACACCGATCGATAGAATTCTTCCATTCTTTTGAAATCCGTCCAAAGAATGTCTTGATTGAGAGGCCAGCTTGTAATTGGACTTCGGACAGTGGATCTGACACGAATACGCCAGCAATGGTCACATTTAAACGCCCCTTTGTGCACACCAGCCACTCTTCTGCTCAGTTACACCCATCTCAATCTTGATTGCTTCCTGTGAGAAGCGGACGCCACTAGCGCAGGAGATATAGTAGACCCCTGTGCAATCCATATCTCACATTCGAAACACGATCACTGGGTCATGAGTCAGTTCACAAGGGAAAAATGTCCGGATTGGCAGAAACCTTCACCAGAGGGAGATTGAGAGGCAGTGCAGTTAATTCTGTCAAGAATTTTAGAACTGTCGTTTGGCAACACTTGCATAGATTGGTGCATAAATATCCCAAGGCAGCCACGTGGAAATTGCCGGAAACATGTCACAATGGTCAAAAGGTTTTCTTTGCGATAATTATTTGTTTCTACACATACTTGGATCTAAAGTCAAGTGTACATATCTGAATCCGAATATGGCCTGGCTGGAATGATAGAAGGCGAAGGAGTGCCCGATCACGCATCTGATGGGCAGTAAAAACGACAGATGACTTGCGGATGCCGAAGACCATGGACGCATCGAACTTTACTGTCGGTTTCTCACCTTTCTAAACGATATTGTAGACTATCAATCTGAAGGTACCTATGATGGGAAAACTTCCATTGACATTTTTATGGAGATGATTGATTCCAGCGTTTCATACCATCATAGGGTGATTAATGTACAACTGTGACAATAGACTTTTGATTTTCGTTTCGAGGCCAGTGGCGGTTGGCTCACTAACCTTTTGGAACACACGTTCCGCAAACATCGCCTGTTTTGAAATCTGCACCCACATCAGAAACAGATGAGGTTCAGTCAGAACCCTCGCCGACCAGTTGTTTGATCCATGATATCTGACCAGAAATAGGTCAGATAACTTGGTATGCATCTATAACAAGTCACTGTTTTTCAACGAAGGGTTCGGTAAAAAACGCGAACGTACAAATTGTCCCCGTTTCCGAGTTGACATCGATTAATCGATATTCCGCATTGGAAAGATGTTTCCTACTGATACTACTGTGTATTCACTCACTATCAAAGCTTCGAGTTAGAGACTACTTACCAGCCCGCGACCTGCGGCCTTGGCTTGACTCAGACTTCTGCCACGTCCAAATGTATGTACTCCCACCAGACTAGTCCAATGTCCCATATATACCAGCGCTCACGTGGATTCATCGCGACCAAGCACCGAGTCCCCTCGGTCTACAGGCTGTTCGATCATCGCTGTACTCTTGAACTAGTGGAACATATCGTAAGATTGATGATCCATACACAGTTGCTGAAGCGATGGACGGTCAGCGTCGATCACACCGCGACAAAGAACGGAGACAACATACCAAGATCGACGACAGTAACCTACGAACGCATCGGCATAAACAAACAACTCTATAGTAGATCTGGCACTCGACAATCTAATCGAGCAGGGACGCGACGGAAATCTGCAGATGCATCTAAATCTGTTGACGAAGTATCAGTATATCGATAGAGGGTCTTGTCTGTATAGCTGATGGATGCAAGGGCTTCTATTGAGAATGAGTGAATCTACAGATGGGTTTGAACTCCTTGTTTAACATCATTACTCACTTGAACATCAGGGATGGATGCGATGATGAGTGCGACTGTTGAAATTCCTATGAAGGATCACCCGGATAGCTAAAATCCGAGCACGCCGCCGCCTACACCATACGTTGCTATACAAGATATCAAATGCCAGACGACCTCATATCGGCATCATCCCTCGTCAAAAAACAGCACGAAAAAGTAACTGCATACTATGGTGCATCGTTTCCACATGGGTAGACATCGTATCGCGGCACTTGAACAAGGGTTGAAAACTTAAATCCAAGGCAATATATTGGATTTATCAGTATTCTCGGATGCGATAGATGTGTCGATCAGACTACAACATCACGGTGCGAGTGGGAGACTTGCGACTTGACTATCATGATCTTCCGAAACATTGGGAACGTAGATGGTCGTTATTCTTAATTCACGTTCTGTGTTGCGGTTCACAGGTATGCCAAGTCCCAGATCATGAGTGAGAAGTCTTATCGGTGAAATATTGCTCCCAACGTACAAGGATCTCCGTGTTTCCACAAAAGATCGTTTTTGTTCTATAATGGCCACTTTCACTTTTGTAGTCGACATTTGGGAACAACTTAGGAGAGTGCAAAAGACAATACGAAGACAAAGAGGTCGTTATATTCGATTGTAGAAGTTTCTGTGGTGATGGTCACTGGTAACTGACCGTGCGAACAACTTGCTGAACCCTTGGCCACCACGCATTTTTGTATACATATTCGACAACCACACCGTTACCTCCAACATCAGCACAACAAATCGCCCA
Organism: Termitomyces sp. T69sscA; assembly: GCA_017657225.1. Classification (NCBI taxonomy): domain Eukaryota; kingdom Fungi; phylum Basidiomycota; class Agaricomycetes; order Agaricales; family Lyophyllaceae; genus Termitomyces; species Termitomyces sp. T69sscA. The sequence goes on from JAGGAQ010006148.1 coordinate 12,186, forward strand.
CTGCCGCCTTTTCTACATACGCCAACACCCCAGGCGCAGAGAACCACACAACCGCCCGTCGTTCTAAATTTGACCAAAGACACCAATAAAGATCAATCTCAGTCTCATCTTGAGCTCTCAACTTGCGCCTGTTTTTTAACACAGGAAACCCGATAATCGAACCGCCAAGTCACCTTTCTAAGCATTAATATGTCTCAAGCAGCACCCTCAACATCATCAACGTTCGCTTTTTTCATCTCTCACAGAGGACTCCCAATTCACGTACTAACATCCATTTTATCAACAGACCCTCCCACAATGAATCCTGGAAAACCGGTCTGCGCGCCCCTCCAAAAGACATGCGGCCCCAAACTGAAGACGTGACCGCCACAAAGGGACTCGAGTTTGAGGACATGTTCCTCCGACGGGAGCTCCTCATGGGGATCTTCGAAGCCGGATTCGAAAAGCCCTCGCCCATCCAAGAAGAAGCCATTCCCATCGCGCTCACAAAGCGCGACGTCCTCGCCCGCGCCAAAAACGGCACCGGCAAAACAGCCGCATTCGTCATACCCTCCCTCCAGCAGGTGGACGTCACCAAGAACAAGATCCAGGCTCTGCTCCTCGTCCCGACGCGCGAGCTCGCGCTCCAGACGTCCCAGGTGTGCAAGACATTGGGCAAGCATATGAATGTGCAGGTCATGGTCACGACTGGCGGGACGACGCTTAAAGACGATATCTTGCGCCTGTCGGATACGGTTCATGTCCTTGTTGGCACGCCTGGACGTATTCTTGATCTTGCGAGCAAGAATGTTGCCGATCTCAGCGAGTGCCCTGTCTTCGTCATGGACGAAGCGGATAAATTACTCTCTCCTGAGTTCTCTCCTGTCATGGAGCAGCTACTCTCCTACCTCCCTGAACAGCGCCAGGTTATGCTTTTCAGTGCAACTTTCCCTCTCATCGTGAAAGATTTCAAGGTACGTTTACCGTTTTTGTTTTCGAACTGATTACTTACTTCTCGACACGATAGGACAAACACATGAAGAAGCCCCATGAAATCAATCTCATGGACGAGCTTACTCTGCGTGGGGTCACCCAATATTACGCCTACGTCGAAGAAAAGCAAAAGGTTCATTGTCTCAATACCCTCTTCTCCAAGGTTTGTTACCCTCACCGTTTCTGCTGTGTCTAATTTTTAACCTCCTCCGCTCGTAGCTACAAATCAACCAATCCATCATCTTCTGTAACTCTACCAACCGCGTTGAGCTGCTCGCCAAAAAAATTACGGAGCTTGGCTACTCGTGTTTCTACTCACATGCCAAGATGATGCAATCGCATCGAAACCGCGTCTTCCACGACTTCCGTAATGGCGTCTGCCGCAACCTCGTCTGCTCTGACCTCCTCACGCGTGGAATCGACATCCAAGCCGTCAACGTCGTCATCAACTTTGATTTCCCCAAGAACAGCGAAACATACCTCCACCGCATTGGTCGTTCTGGACGGTTTGGACACCTCGGTCTGGCGATTAACCTCGTCACGTATGAGGACCGGTTTAATTTGTACAGGATTGAACAGGAACTTGGGACGGAGATTCAGCCGATTCCGCAGAATATTGATAAAGGGCTGTATGTGGCACCCGCTGCAGTAGATGAGGCGCCTGCGCAGAAGCCGCAGACGCAGCAGCAAAGACAACCAGCCATCGGACCTCAGAGGCCGCCTCAGCAGCCTCAAGGACAGCAGGTGAATGGCCAGCATGCACAGGTTGCTCGTCAGAATGGTGCACCGGTAGCAAGGGGAGGATACCGCGGTGGTGCTCCTAATTCTGTTGCTCGGTGAAGGATGGGCGATGTAAGATGTATTTGGAGGGGGAGTGAGAGTGAGGGGGGGTGGGGGACAGCAGCACGATTCCTCGGAAACCGACAGCCAATCTCGAGTTTGACCATTAAAGCATCTACATCATCGGCATCTTTTTTTTCGCATCTCGACTCAGCATCCAGGCCTCTAGCGTTAACCCCATCTTTGTAGCAATCGAACAAACGCGGTCCAACCCGGGTTTATAGCAACTCAGTCCTTGTCTTTGTCTATCTTATATCACCTGTCGCCGCTCGCCGCGGGCTCTTTTTGGCCTCGCGATGTCTGTCTGTTTATGTTACGGTTGATTATTTAAAGGCGGGCGCGACATTTATATCTTTCTTACCTACTCGTTAGATGCTTTTTTGTGATGTGCTTACAGTTGGTGGTTGGAATCTGAATTGTGTTCTGTTCCGTGCATGATAGGTTGTTGATAACGCGTCAATGGCGACAGTGATATGATGCCACCGAAGTCAAAAATTGATCTGCTGACTTGTTCCGAGTCTGCCGCTCAGCAAAATTTGGCGAACAACAGCGTTCATGGCGGTCGGGGGTGAACAACGCCACAAACCCCCGAACTATGCCTACCAGGATTCTGCTCCTCGTCTGCGCTCGGCAACCGCACACCGCCAAGAACCGTCCTCGCCCCAATTCCCCGTCTCCAGCAGTTTCGAGCCAGAGTACACTCCCTATCTCCCTCCGCCAAACCCAACATACCGCTCGCGGGGAGCTCGTCGTCAATGGTGGTGGCCGTGGCCCCTCACTCTCATCCCCTTCCCCCGCCGTCGCACCGTCAGCCACTTCCTTGCATACGCGCTCCCTCTAACACTCTTGCTTCTCTTTCTCGGGCTCTACCTCTACGAACCGCACATAGAAATCCAGCTCTACTCTCGCTCCTGGATACAGCGCGAAATAGACACTGTGCAGCCTCTCTCGGGGTGCTTCAGTCCCTCTCGCGTGTCACCGCACTACAACATGTCCGAGGCCGTCTACGGGCGTCGGCGGAACGAGATACAGGCCGGGCTTCCTCTGAAGCGCGGGCTGGATTGCTACAACTTTGCTGGGACGATCCAGATGCACCGAGATGACGTGCGACCGCACGGGTGGTTGCACCCTGAAGCGCGAACACAGTATCACACCTACTGGCGAACGGACCTCGTTCCATTCGGCCCACGACAGGAATGGATGATCAAGAGCTTCTTTGCAACACAGGATGTCGGGGCGTCGAGGCTGATTGTCTGGTCGAATGGGGACTTGTCGGACAACGAGATTTTGAGAGAGTATGTGGACAGGTATCCGGATGCTTTTGCATTAAAGGTGGTGGACATGGCTGCGCTCGCGAAGTCGACGGAGCTAAGTGGGAGCGAGCTCTTAAAGCTCAAGGATAAGAAGGCGTGGTTAGACGGGGACCTGTTGCGGCTGTTGCTCCTGTGGAACTATGGCGGCATATGGATCGACATGGACTCTCTCCTCACGCGTGACCTCGCACCCCTCCTCGAGCACGAATTTGTTACCCAATGGGACTGCTATGGTGAGCCCAGCTTTCCTAATCTCCGACCTAAAATAAATTAATCCATGTACCCCCCAGAAAAATCCTACCAACCCCTCAACGGCGCCCTAATGCGCTTCCGCAAACATTCTCCCTACCTCTGCGAAGCCTTCCACATAATTGCCAATTCACCGCCCCCGCGCATCCATTCGACAGACTGGGGATCTCTCTTATACCTCAAACTCTGGCGCCGCCTCGTCGCGTCCCACATACCCCCATTCAAAGTCCTCCCGTTCTGCCTCTCCGACGGGCGTTCATGTCGGATGGACAACCGCCTGCCGGACCCGTTTAAGCCAGACCATCGGTCGGGGATGTGGACCATGGGTCTGGGACTGGAAGAGGGCGGAGGGCTTGATGAGGTCCTGGGCAAGGTCTTTGGCGTGCATCTGCACAATCAGTGGGAGAAGGCGTTTCCGAGCGGTGGATGGGTTGAGAGGCTGTTGTTGAGACGGTATGAGAAGAAGTTGAGCGCGAGGAGGTTTGAGGCGGTGGAGGCGCGAGAGGACGCGGACTGAGACTGCTATAGAGAAAATTACGTTCTATCTAATTCTGCAGGACGAACACTGTATAATTCTATTCTTTCTCAAAACTCTTCTCGTGCGCACATTCTACTCTACTCGGGTGCATTAATACCTCTTTGTAGGTACGTTGCTTAACAAGGGTTGTGTCTTGTTGGCTGACTGCTGAATATTCCAGGGAAGAAACGTCAACTATATCTAATATACGCCGCAACTTTCTCAGGTACAATATGTTCTATGGACCTTTCTCAATAACGGTATCGAGCTCTTATGTATATATATGGTCGGGGACATCTATGTCATTCGTGGCCCATGAACCCCAAAAGGTACGCCGATAATGGACTCGAGTTTTCTGCGACTTGAATACTCCACAGGAGCCATGGCCTGCTCTTCATTGAATCCCTATGTTACCAACTACACTTGGTCTTGACTCCTATATCGAATGTCGAACGTCGGAAGCTGGAGAACAGGTCATCCTTGCCCACGGAATACCCAGGCATCTAGTGGAGGATGAAAATCAGACAACGCCGTGAGCTACAAAAGAGTTCCATCAGCCTTAAACACGACGAGTGGCCGTACAAACACAAGAAAAGCTCGGAAGTTGTGGAGAACTCATGGCAAAGGTTGAAAAGTAAAGAGACAATGTGCAATGCACAACAATCCATCTTAATGAATTGAACTTGCTCGCCTCCTCGTTTCAAGGAGTTTGGACCGTAGGAGACCATTGTCGAAGACAAAAATGGCGGGGCAAATCACATTCATCCGTGCGTAAACCTGTTCTCCTCTAGTCGCGGTTTATAACTGAATGTATTCCAGGCAAATAATACTGTAGACATGCCTCCCACACCTGAAATCCTATACAATGATCTCGATGGCACCGTGGCGACTGAATCCTTTCACTCGTTATTCGTTCATGAAGATAGACGTGTCTCGACCCATCTATCTCATACCCTCCACAATGCCTCTCAGAATATCAGTCATCAGAATTGATTCCGACATTTTGCACACCAAAATATCCGCTAACCGACTGCCTTCTATCGCATTCCTCGTGCGATCCCGCCTCGAAGCCCCACTTCTGTCTCGTCAGATACAAGACCTTGCCTCCTTATTGTCGTTTCACCCGTTCTCCTCAAGACTCTTGTTGGATTATCAGTTTGTTCCTTGACATGAAAATTGATTTCTATTGCCATGCAGCCCAAAGAGATTCTCTACTGGTCATCCTAAATTCACCTCCAAGCTCATTTTGCCAGCGTAATATGGGAACAATCGGGTTCTCATCCGTTCCACATGTTGACATACGCACGTATCATCGATATTTGCAATAGTCCATTCGAGCATGTGTCACTCCTCGCTTCGAGGCATATCAACTGGCTCAACCCCCAATTTAGATTTGAGCGCAGGTGATTAATCGAATAAATGTTCTTCCCAATTGTTAGTGACATCTGAAACGCAGCTGAAGGTCTAAATCGTACCCGTGTCACGTATCACTCGCTGGAACCACGATGAGTTTTGCCAGACCACGCGTCCTCTTTTTCACTGCTTTGTCGCCGGACCATATCCCTGGAGCACGTCAAGGATAAGCATGTTCTTCCCTGATAGATTGGGAACCAGCATTACAGCCAGATGAAAGAAGACAACTCAACTCTGTTGGCAGTACCCAGCCGATTGGAAAGCCTTGAAACGAATTTGGTATTATGACACCTCCGAAATCGGACACATCCTGAGACCTGAGGTTCTATCTGTCCGACGAGATGAACTGAGCTAAAATCCAGTACAAAATGGTTGTTGAGTCGCCCAAATGGGACTCCTAGGTTCGCTGAGCGATACTTTCTTCATGCAAACGAGGTGATTCGTATATACCCACGTTCTTTCACCCTATTCGTCGGAGAAGTTCTCTCATGTCTTCCAAACTCAAGAAGATTCATCTCTTGACGCCCCGACCCAGTTCTCGCGACATTTACACGTTACCAAAGTGTTCAGAGCCATAACTTTACCTCCAATGGTGTTGCCGCCATCCTCTCATCTGTCCCTCAGGCCTCAGGCCCTAGGTCTGTTGCGTTCGGATCGGTCTCCGTTTAGTCTCGGAACGTGCATCTTCCTCTTTGGGTTCAGATGTAACAATTTGGATATAGGTTCACCCCTGCACGCCTTGACGATATTGAATGTGCCTCTCATCTTCTTTCTGAAACAATGCCAAGCTGTTTCTACCTTGCATCCATCGGTCTCGCGCGATTGGTTGGAGGGCAATCCCGTACCTCAACTCATTCGAGCAGTAAGATCAATAGATTCTCATCATATGCGTTTGAAACACTAGTAAGGGCTGGTATTGGCATTCACGTTTTTTAAGCTGCATACGTTCTATTTCATGTTTTTTCTTTCATGGACTAGAAATCTTGGACACTTTCCCTTTACCTTGTCGACTTTGTAGCGTAGTTTTCAATGGTAGTAATCGACATATTTTCGACCGAGAACTCGGTTTATTTTAATTGTTTGTGTTGGGCGTGTTTATCGAAGGCTTGACTACCGTGACTGAATAACTTCGTGTAAACGCATCGTTACGCACGACGATGACGGACTCGGGGAAGGTTCAACGCGGAACAGCAGAAAGTCTCGGCCGTGCCTAGGTCAACTTTTTGGCTTGTCATCAACACGTTCACAGTAAAAGTAAGCTCTACTCTAATTGGAGTCGCCCAGATGCTTCATATATCCCTCGGTGGTTAGACTTGGAAAGTAGTATCGACCGACCACCATAAGAAAGGATCCCCCGGGCTTCAAAACTTGTGTTTTTTGACCTACCCAGCATAAACCTTTTTTGCAACCATTCCTGGAATTATGGGTGCTCTTCATGTTGTATTAAACGATGTAGTGTGAAGTACCATCAGATCGGTCTATCCCACGATTTCTTTGATGATGCAAAGGGGGGATCCACGGCCCTAAAGTAGGACTTGGCTCTGCATGGGTCACTCGGGTCGCTTCATGCGCGCAAGTTCCTCAACAATTTCACAATCATTGAAAAAGGATGCCACTGGCTTTGCCGAGGAAGCTGCATGATATTCAAGGTGCAAACTATCCATTCTGCGATTTTATCTCACAGCGCTACAGGTGCAGACGTGCACATGGTCTTTCTTCGGATGGGATCAGTTGTGTTCACCTTCTACTCTAGGACGACTACTTTCGTCCTACCCTAGGCCTTCTGAGCAAAGTTATGAAACGGCATGGAAAGTGAGTGACCTCCTCTCGATATTGTTTCCTACCAGTCCTCGTTTAAACATGCCATCAATGCTTGACCAGACCTTGGCGTTGAATATGCAAAAGAACTCTAGTGCTGATGATGTCCCGAGACTTTTGAATGTTCAATCGTGTGTAGTTACACAGCGAGTCTATATACGCATTCTCACCAATGAGGCCTCGAGACTGTTACCCTTCAAATTTAAAGGCCAGTAATTCTATGTTACGGCCCCTTGCTACTATGACCCTATAACCAGGTGCACGTGTAGTATTCCTTCTTCCGGAATAACTGTTCCTTGAACTTGCCTTTAATCTTCTGACCCTTTCGCTGCCGGTTGTGAGGACATTGATATCTGTTATCCAACTCTTCATGCTTAATGCTCCGGATATAGATACAATGATCAACAGTTTTTACGGGATACAAATACAGCATATTGAAAACGCTACGAGATGGAAATGAAATCATGGTTGACCTCCTTTTTTAGAGCTGAATCGTTCAGCAAACGAACTTATAACTGAGGAATAATTTCCCCAATCATGCTTTCCTTAGGCCTTCATAACCTGTAAGCACCTGTGGTGCCATCTATGCCACAGCTCACCTACCATCGTTCTTGTGTCGGTTGTCCATGTCGCGATAACCCAACCAATAAACTAAGCCGGTTATACCGACAAGCGCCGCCACACCCAACATCTGTGATGAACATGAAGAAGGTCAAGCAGACAGCACCACGATGAGTACTCACCACGTTGTTATTACCACGAGGTCCACTGCCTGTCCCCATGCCACCCAGGCCCCCCATAAACCTGTTGGCACCACCAGCCATCTGTTGCCGAACGAGAGTGCGATGCATTTTAAAGCTTGGGCAAAGGTTACACGAGTGTGGGATGATTTGAGACATCGGTCTCGAGCCTTATATATAAGGTCAGGAGAGTAACGACGTCATCGCTTACAATTACATGTCTCGCGTACTTCTCGAAACCGCTATAAATTCTACATAGTGAGCAGATCGATATCAATCAGGTTGTACAAATGAATACATGGAATCGTACTATCTATGGTCACAAGAAACGGTTTGATGAGACTTCAAGTCCTCTCGCTAGTCGAAGCATGATTATATTCGAAGTCACGCTTGAAAACTGAGAGCACCATGTCAGGATCCCTCACGAGTACAACGAATGGTAGGAACGACCTACTCCATTGCCTATAAATATCTGTGACTTCTCAGCAATAGTCATGTCTATTGCAGCTGCGACTTGAGTCTGTTTTGGGTCGAGTGATAAGTCCAGAGTACTTCTAAAACTCTCCCAGCCATCATTCAATAGCGCCTGTTTCAATCCATTCAACCAAAAACCCCAAGCATTGGTCAGGACATATATTCTGTTGAGTCCCCGATGTTCCTTCCGTATCGCAGAGAGCCGTGAGACAAGCTGTTCGACAGTCGGGAGACAATGTTCCGCATAATAATCGTTGTACTCGTCGCTCTCGTAGGCATATAGTGACGAGTCGAACTTGTCAGGAAGCTCTGGAAGCCGGTTCAAACCATTGTACTGAGCCTTCCATCCCGCAAGACGCGGACAATGTCTTTTGAAATCACCTCGACGGAGGTGTAAAGCAACTAGGCCCGTAAGAGTGGTATTCGCAGAAAAGTCGTATAATGCCGGAATCGACTCAGGCTGGAGGACTGGGAAATTGCGTAGTACGGCGGAGTGAACAAGCGGCGACCAGAGGTATTTTGTGATAATGGGAGAACGGGACAACTCTGGCCATAATGAAAGTACGCGATTGCTATCAAAGAAACTGTATGAAGAACGAGGGATCGTTACGGTAGGATTTTGAATAGTGGAAATTGGTACTCACTCACGATCAAAAATGACTTTTTCCTTCGAGTCTATCTCCACGCAATCATCGTGCACTGTTTGCAGGCGCTCTACCCACCAGTCGACAATTGCTCTTCCCTCCGCATCACTTGGTGAGTCTTTTGAGCTGATAACGCGTCGCATATTGGGTGGACAGACAATATTCCAGAATTCGGTGCTGATAGCCGCATTATTTGCTACAGGTCTTCCTGCTGTGGGCCCAGATATAAAGGCGTTCAACGGTAGTCTTACAGGACGTAACGCGAAATCATAGAGCGTATATCGAAAAGGTAAATGTGACCAGACGTAGTCCTCGAAGACATAAGAACGGTCCGATTTTTCCGCCACGTAGTGTAACAGTAGTCTGGTGTATTGTCGGCGTAAGCATCAATCAAGGTACTACGTTCAAGAGACTTACGCTTCTTGAAGAACGTTATTGAACCCATGCCCCCACAGATGATCTGGGAAACGAATGTACTTCCTACCCTCCGCAAGGGACTGAGTTGAATGATGTTGGGGCAAATTCCGTTCAAATTCCCGTATGTCTCCAAAATTTGGTGGTACACCAGACCATAACACGCCGAGGAGGAACAGAATGGGTATTAGGATGACGAAGGCCAGTATTCGTCGGAGAGGAAGATGACGTAGGCATACTTGAACTGGCGAGCGTCGTCGGTGCTGGGCATGACCAGCACGAGAGGGAGGCGAGTCCGTCGCAAGGAGTTGGTATTCCTCTTCAGATCTGTGGCTGTCCAGGCTGTCTGCGAGTCGTCTCGAGATTCCGCGCCATAGGTCCATTGACAACGGCAACTGGTCAAATCCAAGAAAGTAAAAAACTGGTCTGGATATAATAGAAAGAATGGTATAGACGAGCACAGGCAAGCCAGTGGCGGTGTAGCTCAAGTTAGCGGGGAGGCATAGAGGGAAGGAGGAGGCTGTCCACGTTCAAATCAATCTTGATCAACTTATGACATATCAACAACCGTTTCAACGACTCTGGCACGCATCGAGATTAGCAAGCAACACAACATTCATGATCATCTCTCCGCAGCTCGCTCTGACACCGAATAGATATGCCTAAACAAGTTATATTACTATCCTCCCGTCTGGTCCAATGTGCTCGGGTCCTCTGTCATCACTGGTAAAGTGTTGGTCTATTAAGCTCTTCATTCGGTCACATTTTGCATTTTGCGCCCTACAAGGGTTCAGGCGGTTGGAAAAGGGCATGTTATACTTAAGCGTAGTCTTTCAATGGTCTGTCTGTCAAAAGGACGAACTTGCATTTTCCGATATACTTTCAATCCAAGCATGGTATCTATCATTTTGGCCTAGTCGCGATGCCTTCCAATTGACTTTGCCGCAGGGAAGCTATGTTCACGATCAACCTTATGCAAGGCTATCGTACAAAAGAGTGGAATGATCAGAGATCACCTGGTATTGTCCACATTTCGTTTTCCGTACTTAGAAGTTGGGAGATTCCTGACCTGAGCTATAATCTTATTATCCAACGTGTGCAGACCCATCTGACATGTGCCTTTTCTTATTCAATGCTAGAGTAACCTAATTGTAATTCCAGTTCAAGTATTGCGCCCAGTAACTCCAGTGGAACTCCAGAAGCACATTGTCAGCACCACCCGGTTACTATCTGATATTGCGGGTCCCGAACCGGCGTCTCCAAATCGTGCGAAAAACACATTGTTAAACCCGTGTCAGCTCCCCTGGCGCCAAAGTTTTCCGATATTGTAGTTCGCGAAGTAATGACAGCGACGAAAACGGATGGTCCTCATCATAACCTTTAAACAATCGCACTATCGAATGGAAACCTGATCTCGGGTTTTTGGCGCGACCTATCGAAACCGGTTCGATTCTATTCCCTCCGATAGTAAGGAGCATCGCGTATGGGCCTGTGTTTCCATATTCAGATTTCGGCAGAGTGACGGCGATATCTATCGAGAAATCCGCGGTGCGTGGATGGCATTTCCTGTCGAGAACATTCGTGACTTTTCCATCCGAACCATCTGACATCTATCAGGGATTGGAATTGGGTATAAGCATTTCATCTTACCAATCTGTTCCGAGCGACTGCGTTTACGACACTAATTCCACGTATTTTGTTACAGAAATGGCTATGGGAAAGATTTACACCAAATCGAGGACTTAAGTCGCGTCGCGAATCCTTCGGTTACTTGAATCTGCACAACTGGCCCAGAGCTTAACAAACATAATACTATGAAGCGAGTTCTGCGGGACGTGCTGATGAACCTCCGAACCACTAGTACTTATCTCAAAGGACATATGAATTGATAAAGTGTCCTGGCAAGCAAATTTCTGGGGTGCTAAAGCTTGAAAACTAAGCGAAGTCACCCATGCTCATCGCCATGGTTTGAAGATGTATTTTTGCCGGAAAGAGTCTTCGGTTGTCTGATCATTGCGTACATGTCGAGGGACTCCACTTGACTTACTTGCTAAATCATTGCGTACATGTCGAGGGACTCCACTTGACTTACTTGCTAACAAGCTCGTCGGTGGTGGTCTTGGCAGAGCAGTATTATCCGATTAAATGCTGTCATTCCCTCATGTCGCGACCTACATGTCTTTGAATGCTATATGAATTACTGGCATCGTCATGTTACGTTTCGCGGACGGTCATTCATAATCTACACCTGGAGAAGTATCGAAAAGTCTACTTACCAATACTATGGTTCTTGTGACTGGTTATTAAATCCAGGAATCCGGCTTGAATTCTTCTCTATCGAGAAATGTTTGCACAAATCGGGGACCTCAAATCTGCTACCAATTCAAATAGGCGACCGAAGGTCTTCTTTTCTATGAAAACGACTTCAAACCTGCTTATCCTCGACTGCACGTGGCGTTATGACTTTTCTTCTTTCTCCCTGAAATCAAAGCCAGGCGATCGCGTGACTACTAGATTTTTTGTTAGCAAGAGTGGTTGTCCTTCTCCCGAAGTCCACTAAATGTGAACTGACCTTTGTCTGAGGCGTTGCGTTCATAATTACTAAATTGCGTGTGAGTGGAATAGTTGTGAATCAAAATAATGACATTCTATCCGGAATCAAACAAGCCCTGCCCATGGCATCGCGGCAGAATTTGATCAATCATCTCTCTACAGGTCATACAGTGACTATGTTATGTCACTGATTGATGTACCAGTCGACACGGATTTTGGACAGCGAAAACCGCGAGATCATGCACTAATTTTACCGCACTAGTAATATTATAGTGATTACATTAGATTGATCAAATCTTCAGCATGAGTTATGAAGAGATTTTGATATGCTGTCATGTGTCATGATGTGAGATCGGTTCGCTATGTGAAATCAGCATCGAGCCATCCACTCTGTTCCAGCTTTTTTCAAAGATAACAAAAAAGAGCGTGACAATTGGTAACACTAGCGCGTCCTGGCCTGTGAAACGGTGTGACCCCGTGATTTCAATTCCCGTTTTTTTGGGACCCCTCGCTCGGTCATGGGCCGACAGCTTTCGTTGTAATGTGTCGTCCAGTAAATAATGTTATGCTGATCAGATACAAATGAAGATGGTCTGGAAGTTTAGAAGCATTACATTCAGGGAATAGAGCTACAAAATAAACCGGCTAGAAATTTCACTTGCCAACACATGACAGTATGTACATGAGCACCCATTGATTGACAGACACACTCTGCTTCTCGACTTCCTCTCTCCTATCTTGTCTCCCACTAGAACGTCTTGAAGTTTTACGCGCACTCCGTACGCTCCGTCAAACTCCGTGCCGACCCACTCTCCAGTGAAGCTGCCCGGCTTCGTCTGGGTTACGTGGAATGAGGAATCGGGGGGCGAGCTCTATATAGCCCTACACACCATTTACGACAACCTGAAAGTTGCGCATAGCGTTGAATCCCGAATCATTCAATTTGGACCGCGGAAGTCTTTGTAAACCTTATCTGTCTTATCGGCTCTGCTGATGATGCTTCACTGGCTTCCCAATTCATGCATCCGTCAGCTGGTCAATCGATCTTCCGAGAATTTGATTTCCAGTTGCTTGTCAATGCCAACAGAACTTTCCGGATGTTACGCGCCGAGGGCAACAGTTTCACCGAGTCTGTTTCAATTGGAGGGGCTATAAAACGGCACTCTTATGTAATGCCTGAGCATTACATTGAATATTGGATATCGGATATTGATATTGATTACTCGTGTTTGTAGGTAAGAGTGGATTCGTACTTGCGCGTTCATGAGAAAAGGTGATCACACGGGGTCTTGCACGCGGTGGCAATATGCTGATTTGATGACGTCATTTACAGTGTCGTCATCACCCTTCATGTCGATTTTCAATCGCTTTTGGACTTCTTCATGAATGCCCTTCACCCGATTACAAAGCAAGAGATAATATTAATAGATGCTCGTTGTATATGCAAGCGTGCTAATTATGTGTATATATGACTAGGCTGACTAACGCATTCTATAGGTACTATAGAGAATGGCCTAGATGAAGAATTCCGATGATTGGCTAGACTACAAAGAGAGAAAAAGAGACCCAGTGTATGATGAGATGCAATGTACGTGTGACCTGGCACGGAATGTACAAGTGGAAAACTAGAGACAGAAGGAGAAGACAACCTGGCCCAGTCCGGAAAGCCGCGGACCAAATCGCGGTGCATGTTCAACAGTTTCAGAGGTTCCGACCTTTTACATGTGCGCAGGGCGGACTGGAGAACACAGGTCCAGGTTGTCCGTGGTCGACGTCAGACGAGGCATGGCGATGGCGTACGAAAATGGCGTTGAGCAAGCATACGATGCGTTACTGAAACCGATGGCACATAGATATTGGAAAGCATGTACGATGATGAGATGATATGATGTGCGGGCGGCCATGAGTGATCAGGGTGCTGCGTCACCAGTGCGAAAGCAATGCGCTATCTACGCGCGATGTATCGCCAATAAGTGTCGTTGGGTGGCTGGGAGAGATAATCAGACGACGATGACGGAAAGGATTGCGCCAAAACAAACCTCAGTGCCAGGCCTGGACTCATCTGGATAGGTGTTAGACGATGTGCATTAGATCTACAGGATGCAGAGACTTACGATCTTTAATGCATTCCCATATGTTAACGCCTCGGCTTCGCGGATCCCACATACAGCATTGGCTGTAGATTTCCCAGTGGACATTGACCTCCCAGATGCGTGTTGAATTTCCTATCACAACACCCGACATGTGGAGGATGTGAGGATGGATGGAGACAGAGGGGTAGTGGAGCAACGGAGGGTGGGGCTGGCAGGAGCAAGGGCAGAGCCGAAGCTGGGTTATATAGCGCATGACATTCAGCGGCGCATCCCGTTGTAGAGTAAAATCACCCACCAACAAATGCAATCTAAATTTAATGATATAACCGCCTTTTGCCTTTTCGGGAAAATCTGTCCAACAAAATTACCATTGAGATCTTGGTTGTGTCCTCTGCCGTGAAGCCTAACATGCCCTACCATTTCCGCTCTCTGAACGATCTCCATGCCTTCTGCCAAGACCCACTATCGTCGTCCTCACACCCGTGGAGAGAGAAGGGGGGAAGGTCACCAATCACTCGGTTCGGCACGGTTCATTCATCACAGATTTTAGACATTTGGACCCAACCGAGCGGTTACCGAGACGACGACATCACCAAACGGGTAACAATCTCCCATCGCTATGCTATAGGGAGTGTTCCTTATTGCGTCCTTCAACATGCATGGCACATCCCATGCTTTTGGTGAACCACGATTACTTATCGATGCTACCCTTTACCGCAGTCCGATACAACTTAAACGCCGTGCTCAATGAACTTTTGATCAATAATGTCCCGTTGTGGGTACCTGCTTGCCTCGGCAAGGAAAAAGACTTGAGCCCCCTTTGCCCTGCGATCCTCGCAATGATCTCTCGACCCTTTGAAATGGAAATAAACGGAAATCCACGCGGAAGAGAAACAACGGGTTCCTGGTTGGTAGATAGACCATGGATACGAGATGTTTCTGCCGCGGTTTCTATGCAAGAGGGTACCCAGCTTGCAACTATCTTCGAGGAGAACCTTGTCTCTCTACATATGTAATAGTAGAACGACGCAATAGTTAGGTATAACTCATCTCGGCTGCCCGTGCCAGAGGAGATGCTTTACATGGACATGGACCAACAGCTGGGGAAAATAGTTGACCAAGTGGAAGCCGTCAATTCAGGTACGGTAATGCTTCCCGAAAACCATAGGAAAACCACATATCGGTTGAAGCGAGCGGGAGTTATCCTTGGGCAACAGGTTCTGGTGAGACTCTGCATTTCCGTTTGACACGGATTGGTATAGTAACGTAGATATCTATGCCGCGGGAATTCCCAAGGCACTGAGATCCAGTTCATACAATAGAACGATCAGTAAGTGGTGGTGATAATAAGCCTGGGATCAAGCCGGAGGAACTGCTCCGGGATCGCTGACTTGTAAATTTTTGCAGGCGCGGAGATGAACTGTTTTCCAATCTCTCCACGTAATCAACTCGAGTAAATGATGACAAATACGAAGGTTGTCAATTTTGGTGGTGTCGACGTCCTTGAATATTGTCTTGCAGAGTCGCAGAAAGCGCAAATCAATAGAACTTTCTACTGCTTACATGACTTCGAATGTCAAACTAGATACGCCGAAACGCATGGTGAGTAAATGCTTTTTCTTTTTTTCTAGCATTAAAAGTTGTGTTAATTTGGATTGTATTCTTCGGAGAGATGTAGGGTGTAGGGTTCGTTGGCGTGCTGTTAGTCGCAGGAGTGACCTTCTACATTGCCAAGCGCAATATTGCGGAAAAAAGAAGGCAGGACTTGGATGAGTTCCGAGCTTGTATGCCTTTGAAGTCCCTTGATATCACATTCTTATATTTGCTCTTTAATAGGTTCGTTACACAACAATACTGGGCCAACCGATGCAATAAAACGCGATTGGAAATCCCTTTAGATACTGTACGTAGTAAGTACCGTCATTGGGAGTCTGCGTCGACGTCACATGATATGATGTGACGCGTCGACGTCGCGTACTCCTACTTATCTAGAAGGCGTCTCAGATCAATCTGCATACTGCGTCATCGATTTTTGCATCCGTCACTGCATAATTCAATCATTTCTCAGACATTTCAAAATTACAGGAGGTATATTATATAAAGAAGTCCAAAAACGTGTTGTCCCAAAAGATTCCTTAGACATCCGAACTCATAAACACTCTTTTCAAAAGTTGGTGCAGTGATTTCATTATTGTCATGACACACTTCCCTAGGAAACCCACATTCAGGATGCCGTCGTTGACCGTTGGCCAGGTAAGTCTCTTTGTTTACTCTCTGTATTATCGTCAACCATTTGACCTGAAAGACCATCGTATTCGGAGTCTCCATCGTGACAGCCAGTCTTGGCGGTTTCTATTGGAACCTTCATCGCATTCAGAGGAAGAAAGCTGAACGAGGTGATCTACCCCACTGTACGTTTTCAAAAGCAATCTCGCTCCGTCATTTACTTCCTCGCTATTAGACGAATACCTTATGGCTCACGTCGCCTCTCGCGGCCCCTCCTATCCCGTCCCTGGCGCCGCTGAGCTTCCCCTCTCACGCTACCAGTTGCGCGAGACTGCCATACCACCTCCTGTTAGGGACCATCACGCCGGTCACGTTACAATCGCAAACTTCTCGCCTTCCTCGAAATCAGATGAGATACGTGGAAGGCTGGAGCAGCCGACCCCTCAGCGTGCGAAGGCGCCAGACAGTTCTGAAGTGTACACAAAGAGCCCAGCTTATGTCGACAGTTATGAAAAGACTGCGGCTCGGAAGCTGAAGAATGCGCTTCCTACCGTTGAGAAGACTGACGTCTCAGAGGTGCTTGGGGCATCTCTTTGAAGAAATACAGTTTAATTCATACTTTACACGAATATTCATTGCAAGGTCAATTGTACTTTTATTCATTCCTTGGTGATAGAGATATACAACGTAATAGTTTCAACATCAGTCTTTTATTTCAATAAGCCTTCTGGAGTCTTGCGTGAAGTCTTAAACGCTGATTTGAAGACCACGATACTATCATTGATATCGAAAGATTCATTCTGCCATGCCATGTATGAAAGTGCAAGAAATTGGCCTGAGATCCATAGTACATAAGAAAATTTGGTCGAGTAGGTATGTCCACAGAGTCCATGGCGTGGCGCAGACCGTACAATCATCAAAATAATCAATTCGATGATCATCACCAATTTGAGTATGACTTGATAGATATCCAGCTTCGTGAAGTCGAGGTAGAGCCGCATAAGTAACCAAGCGACAACTTGACAATTCATGATGTTGTCTCCAATGTCTGAGAAGGAGTATCTGAACAACCAAGGACAAACACGCTTGCGGTGTGGACGTCTACCAGTGAGTCATACTAATTGGTCTTAGCATTACTTCAGAATTCAAAAGGCAGATAGCAGATTAAAGAAGTAACATGGAAAAAGTAGAACTATCGGATCTTTCAATCTCAAAATAGGGGTGAGAAGATTGTTTTTCGTCGGCTTTCACGATGTTTACATTGAGCCTGCGTTATCACCGTCATGATGCAGGCCTTCTCAAAATGCACTCTTGCGTTTACTCGGCGTCTCCTCGTCGCTCGGCATACTTTTTCGACTACGTTATACCGCCGCGGTGATCCATGGGTGCTCCCCAACAGTCCAGAGCACCTAGCCCAGACCACAACACAGGACATACCCCCGAATCCGTTGCCCAGGCCGAATGAGTCCCTTGATACCCTCCGTGCACGACTCGTGTATCAGTCACGCAAACGGGGTACGTTGGAGAGTGATCTTCTACTGAGTACCTTCGCGAAAGAGAACTTGAGCTCAATGAGTGAAGCCGAGATGCGAGAGTACGATAGGGTGAGTATCTACATCTTTTTGGTAGTGTCTAATGGATATAAAGTGTGTCTGTAGCTACTAGACGAGGCGGACTGGGATATCTATTATTGGGCCACGGGCAAACGGACTCCCCCGGAACGTTGGTCGACCTCAGAAATTCTGAAACGATTAGCAGTACATGCTCAAAATGAGGGCAAGGTCGCGCGTAAGATGCCAGAACTGTAATATGTACTGCGTCGATGGTACAATGTATGGACGGTTGTGAGATATCTATTCCTTAACATGTTCTTGGCCTCAAGACAGGAGCAACCGATGTTCAATAAGCTTGACTACCCCAACCCTGATCGTGCATGTCAGTACTCCTTCGGGGTATCGCTAGATCTACCCGTAGCCGGGTCGTTGAAGTCAAAACCTTAGTATCAGTACATGTCGAGGACCCCCGGACTAACAACTTACACCATAAATTCCCTACCACGTTCATCATCAGTATGAGTATAATGTTTCATTGACTGATCAACACATGGCTTACATCTTTTGTACCCTGCTAGTTGCATTTGTAACATCATTAAAGGTTTCTAAAAAAGCAGGCGAGTAGATCTACTCGTCGATAATATCCGAATAATCGAATAGGCATTTCCAGAAGTGAGAAAAAAAGGGTGCGAACCGTTGGATTTATGAAACTGACGGGCTTCTCGCCAGAAGAAAGACGTGCACCGTCAATGAAAGTAATAATGGAAGCGACAGTAGGCACAGAACTAGTACAAGATGTGCCAAACGAGCCATTATTGACACTCACAAAAAAGAACCCAAGAATCAACCCCAGATTGACTAGACTCAAGTAAATGAGAAGAAATTCTTCTCGCATCTTCTCGCACGCATTTGCAAGTGCGGATACGCGCGATGTTCATTCACTTGAGGGGATTTCATAGAGTGTCAGAACACGCAACCCCTTTATTATTTGGACATACTCAATTGAGACAGGTCGCTCTTTCTGAGCCTGTTATCTATGCCTCGACTGCGCGTTTGGTACGCAAACTCACCTCACCCACACCTAGAAGAATCCAGGAATGATTTCTTGATTCTAGACCTCTTCGTGGTGAACAGCTTCCGCCCCGGACATGACTTGTGTTCTCCTGACTCTTGTGGACCACGGACAAGACGCAGGACACGACAGATTAATGTGCGTGGCGTTCGGGCTCATATATCCTAGAGAAGCACGAGAAGAACAGGAAGCAAGCTAAAAACCTAGAAGCGATGAATGCGCCGCACAAGAGCCCCATTCCCGAAAGAATAGGCAACCGAGGTGGAGGAGATAGAAGACGATGAATATTCACTGCTCTTGTCGGGGTAGTGTCCAATTTGTGCACCAGCGACCCCAGTATCCCCGGCGGAGTAGACAACAGTGACCCTCATGATCCTGAGCTTCGCAAACTCGGGGCACTGGTGTTCTAGATAGAATGGTGTAAAGCGAAACTTATGGTCTACCTTGCGAGTTTGACACAACGTACAAGGCCCCCTTGTCGTCCCATAGGAATGGCCGTTAAAACATCTCGGAGGGGATTAGGAAGTGTTGCGGAAGTGAGGTCGTTTCCGTCTTGAGAGGTGCAATAAGACTCGTCAACTGCGTTCAGCCGTTCGTTCGCTGTTCTAGACTCGGCTGTTGAATCGGCGAGTTGAAAGACGGCTCGTGAACTCAATTAAGGTAGGGAACACGCGCAATTGAGAGTCTAGTCTTAACATACCGGAGGCTATAGCGTACAGAAGAAATCAGCCCACTTCTTTTTACCTAGCCCTTTTCGCCTCCGTCAGTGTTCAGGTCTTGCTCTAGGTTTCCTCGATAGGTGGCAATATTGTCGTCAATGAAGTCAGAGCCTACCTCAGGGTACTTTTATGAAGAATTAGCAGAACGGGTAGTATGTATACGTTGATATCAACTACAGAACTCGACTAGTCCACAGAAAGGTTCAGCAGTAGAACCAGACCATATCAAATCTGATCTTGATACACTCTCGTCGTGTTTCGTTGATTTCACACAGCACCTGGCAGGAGCAATGTTCCGGCACAGCTTCTATAAAGCTTTTATGTGCATTTCAAGAGTTGGCTATGCTAAAAACAGCATTACTCACTTGTCCCATCCCTCAAGTACCATCTACACTGCATAAAGTTAGAGCACAGAGTGAACAGCTGGATGTGTAAAGCTTGTGAGGAAAACAGATGCGGTGGAACACTGTCAGGGGACCTCCATTTTCTATGCCGTCATTTCCTTTTCAGGAAAATCACTAGCATTGTCGAGGAAATCAATAAATCAGGCCTCGAAGAGACCTTTGCTAGACAGGCTCTCACCAGTTACATTGGATTGCTCGAATCCACTGAAAAGAAAGAAAGACTGCGAAGAAAGTGGGATTCCCATCGCAAAAAGGCCAAAAGGCGAGGAGGATGGCAACAGCATGAGGAAAGACCTGACAGAACAGATGACATCAGATACAATGATAGCAGACAAAAGGAAAGAGGCAATGTTAACGAACGAAAGGAACAATTGGATGTAGTGATGTGCCCGGCCTGGCTTCAGGCCATAAGCCAAGCCAAGCCAGGCCTGTTTGGGCCAGGCCAAGCCAGG
>JAGGAQ010006149.1:0-32612 GCA_017657225.1 Termitomyces sp. T69sscA
TGATCAAACATCTTACGTCATTGAATTCAAGTCCCTTGCTGTCATACAAAGTCCTATTGAAGCTGTAAACATATGATCCATGATCAGGAGCGTCACTTACATTATCAAACCAATGTCCCCAACCTGTTCTTGTAGTCTAAGACGAGCTGCTTCATTTCGCACCAATATACCTTGAAAAAGTGAGCGTGGCCAACTTCTGAGAATGTAGAGATCATGCTAACATTGCTGAGCACCGAATTCGATAGGACTGCCGCTGTGATAGAGTAGCATAAACTCTTGTACTGGTGTTATGTACGTAAATGTTACCTTGAACCAAAGAGAAATTGTTCCTAAATTCTGATGGTTGAACATCACAGCTAAATTCAGATATCCAACAACATACATATCGAACATTATCATCATCCCATCCATTCAGAAAAATTGGCCTCAGACCATTTACTATGCCCTTCTCAGGTGCGAGGCTATCGATAGAGTAGGGCCAAAATCTGGTTATCAAGCCAATGATGGACTGGGCACAGTTAACGATTCCGGCGTGTGAACGATAGTTAGTTGCGAGTTGGAAAGTTTTCGGAGGACTTTGAGGCTGATTAACGGAAGTCCTTGAGTCGTCTGTTTTCTCCGTTGTGTGTTTCTGTAGACATAGGTCAAAGACCTGATTACGTAGAAAAAGAAAAGCGACGACCTACTTCGACTCTGAATAGAAAGGCTTTGAGATCATTCAATCTAAAGGCACTACCGACCGAGATCGTCTGAGCTGTATCGCCAGCCCAGAAAAGGCCGTCTTTGTTGTGACAAAGAGACCGGAGAACTAGGAGGTGTTCCAGGAAAGATCGAGAAAGTGGATCAATATTTTACGCACGAAGAGCATCGATCAAGAGATTGTCCTGTGCCTCATCGACATATCTAGTGGATCATGGTCAGAATGCAACAGTAGACACTACAGGGATTGCTGACAGATAATCAACTTTCTGCCCTATCACTCTGCAATTGGGTGTCTTAAAAACACGTAAGATGCCATGTGCTCTACATTTCAGTGAGCATTCCGCATGCATTGAAATGCCTTCAGATACTCTAACCTGTCCGCTGCGTCATAATCCCCTTGCTGTCGTTTTTGATTCTGATATGCTTCAAAAATACTATAGACGGTGTTACGCTGAGTAGCAAATGTAGGTTGAGTCCTTTCAGAGAGCTCTTCATATGTTTTCCTGTCAAGATAGCCATGATCTGACGTAGTTGTGTTTTCGGATCCTTTAATGATACCTAAAAGTCACATTAGTACTTGCCAAGGTTTTATCTCGGAGGGCCAAAACCTACCCATGATTTCGCTGAATACCAGAGCTGGATCTAGTTTAGGATGTCAGTCACAGTAGACCTTGATATTAAAAGACAAAAAGAGACCTAAGCCTTTAGTGAGGCGCTGTGGGAAGTGAGGCCAGTAGTGACTCTCGAAGACTTCGTAAGAAACGAAGGTACGGGACTCTTGATATCCTCTATGGCTGTACACCCTCTCAGATGCATCGAAGTCAGCTTCAATAAGGTCACATAACTATAGGCCACACCATCAACATATCCTACAGTGTAAGTAAAGAAGAGAAGACTCACATGATCAAAGGTTAGGAAAAGGGGGAAATCAGAATCCTGGAGTTTGCTGAACTTGCGAGGAAGATCGCTCCGCCATTTATCTTCATCATCCAAGTCAACAAGATTGTCATCGTCAACTTGGTTATTTCGTTTTGCAAGAACAAGCTTCCGAAGATCTTCGGGTGATTGTGATGTGACTTTGAGGGACTCTAACAGCTTTGTAAAATATTCTTCCACTTTACTGGCAAGGACACGGGATTTCGTCACAAATATTTGGCGGGGTTTGTGAACATCACCGCTGTTCATCTGGAATGTTCGTTCAATCCAGAGCATTTTAAATAACATTGTTGTTGTTTTCCTGATTCAGTTGAGCCTTCAGGCTGAAGGGGATCGGTAATAGAAAAACTGACCCAGTCCCGCTTCTACCAAGGACATAACAAGATTGAGGATGTTCAATGATTTCTTTTTCATGGGGCCTTTGTAGCAAGTGAGGAATATGTCAGAACCTCAGTTTCATGAGAGCTCACGAGATTTGGAATGGAAAGGCAACATCGAGATCCGCCAAAATACCTGAGTACACTACGTAAGCTTACAAGTACAATGATAACTAGTCAAAAGGGAGCGTACTGTGAAGTAGTTCCTAATATGCAACATGAAACTTAGATTAAAGAACACCGGTTCATAAATCTGAAGTATACCTGCGAAAACATCAAGTATTTCTCGAGACTGAGTATTCATGAGTTTGGAAATATTTTTGAGTCGTAGGCACTTACACAAGAAGCGAATGAATCTCATTAGGGATGTATGAGCAAGATTGATTATAGGTCTATGGAAGGGAATACTTACCTGCTCCAGGTCATCTGGGGGTAGGCTGATTCCCACCGGTGTTTCAGTCGCTTCAGTCTCAAGAGGCGGGAACGACGCTGGGAGAAATACATTTTCCCTGGCACCAGGCACACGCTCACGGTGTATACATCTGCAAATCTATCTGATCAAGATATCTTTGAGACGGCAGGCTTCTTACCTCCGTCGGTATTCCTTGCCTTTGTTTCCCAGTTGCCGCCCGATGGATTCCCAAAGTCGATTGTCCATCTGAGCGTGCGTATATATACCAAAAATCCGTAAAACTAAGGGAAAGATTGAGCTGCACCGAAAAACTACCGAGATTTGGTACACACATTGTCGCTCAACCTTGTCGTGGTGTGAGCAATGTTGGAGTATGGATGAGGTTCGAACGACATACCGGGCTATTGTAATCCGAGGCAGAATCTACTTGATACTAGGGTTGATTGCAAAAGTCAGACAAATACTTGCATTACAGATCAACATGGGATCATACCACTAGGCGTGTATCTCTAGTCATCTTAGCCTCAAAGATTGGGACATCTGTTTTAGGACCATTTAGCTTTCTCTGATTGTCGTCAGAGAAATGTCCGTTGGATAACTCTCTGTTCAAAGCTGAAAAAATGACTGTTCGTATGGCGAGGAAAAACGTACCTGAGCTTTTTAACAGTGATTTTAAAGCTCTTGGGGTCCCGACGATGTGCTTCACGTAGATTCTTGTCGGCACGTGTCGAGATGAAAATACGCCATTCTCCAAAACCTTTAACGCTCTCGAAGTGCAAGGCGCTATCACGCATGAGACTTGATTAGGACCATACTCCGTCTGGGAATAAGACTCACGATTTCATGGGTTGGATCAATGGGTATGCCGAAAAGGCTTTCACCTCTCCAGTAGATGCCTGTTCGAGGGTCACTCTTGGAATCGGAACGACATTTTCCACGGGAGAAATTTTATTGGAAGCCAAAAAAGTTTTTTGAATATAATCAGCTGCGTCTGGAGCACGAATGGAGGTCAAAAAGAACTAGATGACAAGTCAGATACGAGCTAGCAGTAATTTTATGTCGAACCTGCAGAATCGACTTGGCATTTTGGATAACTTTCGACCTGACTTCTTCGACCTCCTCCTGATTGTGAGGTATCGCAAAGGAGAAGTCACTTAGAATCTTGGTATCCGGCTTGGACTTTGACATGACAAGCCTACTGGCAACTTGTCTCGACTGCTTTTTCTGCCCTTTTGCTTTGATCTTGGAAAAGCGGAGATTGGCATCTCCATCTCCATCTTCTTCTTCATCATTTCCTGACTGGTCATCTCCAGGGAATAACGACCACAGCGTCAAAAGAAGTTTCGGTGTCGCTTCTACATCCCGATGATAACGGTAGAGGAGATCGTTATCGATCGAGAGAAGCCGATGGTAGAAAAAGAATTCAGTGAGCCGACGAAGGATTTTTGACGCGATAGACGCGTCATATTCACTATGTATCTCTGGAAAAATCTTCATGATCCATGAATTGAGAGGTATATAGTCAGGAAGACCTAGTTGGTATGATACTTGAAAATGTTTTATCTGAAACATCTTGAAGAGATACCCACCAGAAAGGATGAGCTCTATTGCAAGCGCTTGTTCCGGTAACAAAGGTTCAAGGACGCGGGCAAAATTATCTTTATTCAAGTATCTTGCAAGGCCTTCCAAGGCAGTTTGAATGTCCTTTGAAGAGGTAAAACATTTTGGGTCAGAAAAATCGATAAAATCGACAGATCGCTGGGATGGGATGGTATTCATGGGTGCCATGAAGAGAGCCACGCAGTACAAAGGATCATATTATATAACTTTTGCACGGGCCAAAAGAAGTTCCAGGGAGCCGAAAACGTGGCCTTGGGAAGAACCTTGGAGCACGAGCGCTTATTTCGAGTACTTGTTCGTGCCGAAGGTCGTCATTAGAGACTGAAACCGTGAGAGGCAACGGCGGTCAACGGTGTGATGCGAGGACAGTGTCTGATTCGTAGCTGTTAGTCTCCATCAACTGCAGTAATTTCAGTGTGGCGCGTTTCGACAGAGCTGAAGGTTGTTTGCATTATATCAAGGCAATATTTCACGAAAAAGGAATCGGCTAAACAAGAATCTACAAGGAGCATTCCGTCGGATAGACTACTGCGCAGCAGTTTCAGGGACAAAAAGACGTGGGTCGCCAGACCAGTAGACTGCGCTGGATCAGCTGGATCATGGACCATCGGATAGATATGCCATAAATGCTAGCCTCACGTGGTGTCATTGTCAATCGACTTGTACTTGCGACCAACCTGCGTTTGGCTCTCCGTCAATAGTTTCTGCTTCATCTCGTTCCCTCTCGTCCTCAATCAGTCATGCCTCCCCCTCACTACGATTTCCTCATCAAGGTGAATAGGGTTTCATCAGATATACCAACCGTATGACAACTCAATCTACAGCTTCTTCTCATTGGTGACTCTGGTGCGTTGTGACGAAGAAATACGTGGAGAATGTTAGTGGTAGAGCTCACACCCAAAAGGTGTTGGCAAATCATGCCTACTCTTGCGCTTCTGCGATGACGCATGGACACCCTCCTTCATCACCACAATTGGCATTGACTTCAAGATTCGCACCATTGAGCTTGACGGGAAACGTATTAAACTTCAAATTGTGCGCATATTTCTCTTTGAAACGAATAATCTACCTTTTGACAATATTATAGTGGGACACGGCTGGTCAGGAGCGCTTCAGGACAATAACGACAGCTTATTATCGCGGGGCGATGGGCATCCTATTAGTATACGACGTAACTTCAGAGAATTCTTTCAATAGTTCGTGCTTGAATTTCGTCCCATATTCCCTCAAACCTCATTCTCGCCTTGCAGACATTCGCACGTGGCATGCCAATATCGAGCAGCATGCTTCAGAGGGTGTCAATAAGATCCTTATTGGCAACAAGTCTGATTGGACAGACAAGAAAGTTGTAACCGAAGAGCAAGGGCGCGAACTGGCGGCAGAGTTAGGTGTCAAATTCATGGAGACTTCAGCCAAGGCCAATGATGGTGTTGAGGAGGCATTCTTTACCCTCGCTCGGTTCGTACTTCGTTCTTTATTTTCACTGTACCTTGCACCCAGACTTTCAATCTATAGAGATATCAAGACTCGTTTGATTGATTCACAGGGTGATGCGCCAACCACATCGGCAGGAGGACCCGCAGCTGACGGTTCGGTGCGGGTGAATCAACAAACGACGACCCAGCCGTCACCAGGTTGCTGTTAATACCCTCACTCTTTTCAGCACCTCTTGCCGTCGTACACAAATGATATCGCCTGCGCGTTTTGCACTAGACATGTGTTTATGACGTTAAATCACGCTGTCGCCCACATTCTGCGTCCTGACAGTCTCCTTACCATTATGTTCATCTCATTTGCAAATTAGGTTTTCTGTCATATTGTAATACATTCGCAGTGGATCAAACAAACAAGCGTCGGGTGGCAAGTAATAAAAGAAAATGAGTAAGAAGATGGGCTTTACAATATGAATCCCCCGTTCCAGTTTCCTCCCCACCACTTCCTCACCCGTTCCCCACCATGCTCCTCATACTCTTGCCGCGTGATCCCTACTTTTGCAAACTCATCTGTTAGAGCAAAGTTAGCCATGCCCTTCCACGCGTCCACTATCGGATCTTTCGCTTGGATGACTTGAATTGGCATTTCCGTTGGCAGATTAGGACGGAGTGTTGCAAGGAGGCGTGGAACTAGCCCTGGCAGCTGAGAAGGTGCACCTGTGAGGAAAATGTTCTAAAAGGGATGAGTACTACTTAGCAAGAGGATGCCAGGAGTTGCTTACCTTCACCAGGCGACTCTTTTCAGAATTGGAGAACCTCGAGAGCACGTTTTGGACAACTTCTCCCAGCCCTGCAGAATCTACACCGGCCATGATAGGTGAGAACCACGCCTCGCACACCCTCCATCGCTCGATGTTGAGGTGGATACGCGCATTTCCTAGGCGACGTTGATAAGTAATTGAAAGTGGCTGCTAAGACTCTGTTCACCTTCGATATCGCCCTCCTCATAGATTGGGCGGAATGCGGATATGAGAGCAGAGCGTTGAGAGGTGATAGAAGCATGGGTTTCCTTGTGGGTAAATGTGGGGTCATAGGCAAGGAGCTTAGATTCGACGATGGAAAGCTGGTTAAGGTCCTCCTCTTCGTCGGACGAGGGGGCGGCTGTATTCTGCAGGTGTTGTTAGGAAGTTGGTAAATGTTCATCATATAGCGGCACACAATTTTACGATAAATGGCCCAGTCGGCATCGTCAGCCCCGAACATGTCCTCTGTGGCACAATCAGATGTCTTTGCTTTAATGTGAGAAAAAATCAAGCTCAACCTGCTCCACCCTTCCGCTTTTTCTTTGGCAGGCGGTCGTCATTCGCAAGGTTAGCGATGCTTTTCATCCGAGCTTGCGCGGCTGCACTCTTGCGATCGCCGAGTGCAGCCTTCCGCCGCGCTCTGTCCTTGATCTTGTTGATTAGGTTCTTGAAATTCTGTGTTAGCTGGATAGTATTGGGATACAGATGCATTTAATTCAACCTCTTGCTCCTGACGCATCTTCTTTGACCAGCCTTCGAGATCCATGTCACGCTCTTCCTCCTCTTTCCGCTCCTCCTTCTCTTTTTCTGCCTTTTCTCGCTCTTTTTCGCGTTTGGCGCGAACGCGCGCCTCGAAACCAGCCTTCATCAGTCTCTGTTTTCTCTTCTCCTTTAGGCCCTCTTCGTCCAGCTGGAAAAGAAACATTGTTTGGCGTGGAAAAGAGAGAGAAAATGTCGTACGTACATCGGCATCTGGAACGTCTACTAAAGGGAATGAAGGCTCCTCCTGAGAATTGAATCAGTTGAAAGATATAATGAAGTTTTTTTGGGTTACCATGTTATCCTCTCCCTCTGCCTCCTTTTTTCTGGCTTTCTTTAGATCATTCTCAAGCTTTTTTATTGCCTCTTCGAATCCTACGTCATCGTCAAAACCTTCCTCCTGTAGCTTAATCTGCGTCTTATGAGCAAAATTACGACAGGAGGGTTTTGATAAAACTCACAGTCCACTCTCGCTTTGAAAACTCATTTCGATTCTCGCGCAGTTCTACTAGGTTCCGAAGATCATTCTCCTTCTGGACAAGCTAGAATTGGCGTTTAGAGCAGGTATTGCAAAGAGCATATGTATACTTTTTCCATCCGCGTTTTGGCAGCCAGTTCTTGCAGCTTCCTTCCTTGTTCCTTTCTCTTTTCAGAGATTCTGATCAGTTCCTCCTCGGTTTTCTCCTCGTATACGGGCAATACGAATGGAAACTGAACTATACGCTCAGAAGCACGCATCTGTAGTGGGTCTTTGAGGGTTTGAAGGATAGCTGTGTAGTCGGTCGCGAATTCGCAAAAGTTGTGAAGCATCCACTGCAGTGACATGTTAGAGAATGGAATGCTGGATAGGAAAGTTGATACATTGGACTGTGGTGTTGTTACACGCGTCGAGAAATTGGAGTATTTCAACTGTACGAGCTTGAGTAGATAGTCGGACGCTTGCGAGCAACCCCAGGGTATTCTGACACGATGATGAGCCAAAAGTTGGACGGGGCGGTACTTGTTACCTCTTGGCATGACTCATGATTCCTTTGCCGTTCAACACTGGGATAACGGAAGTTGATGCTGTGTTGAAGGAGATCACAAGGCCGTCCGAGGAGAAAGAATCCTGAGGCGCTGGTTTGTTGTTCTGGTAGAATGACATTACTCCATCGACGCAGTATGCCAATGAAGGGACCGAGTACAGCTCGAACATGAGTTCAGAAGTTACTAGCGTCCAGTCAAATCAGAGAGCACCAGAAGGACAGCACAACATACACGAGCGCGAATGGAGGGGTGATGCAAGGCGTTCTGTCATCAGAACAGGATGGTCTACAGAGGGGGTATCTATTCCGAGGTTGACAAAGGCATAGTCGAGGGCGTTTTCCTAGCGCGTTTGGCTTGACTGCAGACGCGACGGGAAGGAGGAGCTTACCAGGGCATCAAAGTTGAGGAGGACGTCGCCCTCCCATGGGTTCCTGGCCTGGGCCTTTGCGCCGCTGTCGAGGTCGACGCCCTCTCCGAAGAGCAAGAGCGGCTTGTTTGTCTTGCGCTCCTTGTACTTTGCGATGACGTTGGGGCCGCTCTGGGGCGCGGGGGACGAGGCAAAGCCCCAGCGGAAGGCGGTGGAGCCGTTGTCGATGACGAGGGGCGTGTGTGCGGCGCGGTGGCGGTCGTAGGGCTCCTGGTCGCGCGGGACGGCGGGCGGGGCGGGGGTCGGGAGACGCGTGATGTTCATGGTCAGTGACTTGGTTTGTGACTACAACAATGGACCTCTCCGCGCTGCTCTCGTCGTCCAAGACGCTCACGTCCCATCTTGCCCGCCCAAACCTCCCCGCAGTCAACCTCTCCCTCGACCAGATCGAGGCCCAGTCCCGCCGGCTTGTCGCCCGCCAGCCCGGCACTGACCCCGATCGCGCGTATGTCTCCAGTCCTGCGCTCTGCTCTGCCCTCACCGCGTCTCCAGAAACTATCTGCTGGCCCAGGCGCATGTCGATGCGTCCGCGCTGTCGGATTCTGTCGCCCACCTCAACACGTCAACCACCTTCTCGCCTCTCCAGCCTCTCCAAGACACAGATGTTGCCGGCTATCTTCGCCATGCGCACGAGCAAAATCTCATCTCAACGATCGAAGAGGGCAGGAAAGAGACCCAGGAAGAGTTTTACCGCGCTCTGGAGGACCGCAGCCAACGCGACTGGGAGGCGAAAAAGAAACGCGTCTTTGAGGAGCTCGGTGGCCGCGTAACGGGCGACAGTCGTGCAATGGCAGAGCACAAAAAGAGCAAAAGTCTACTCATGGCGAGTACAATTCATCGCTGCTTGCACTACCATTCTCAGCAAGGCCACAGCAGTCAACCGTCACTCCCACCCTTTCCCTCCAAATGCAAAATAAAATGATGGCCTACGACCGCGTCATCACAGACTTTAATGTCGCCCGCCTTAGAGGAACCTCGTACTCGCTCATTCACTCATTTCTCTCTGCATCCACCACCATAGATCCCGAAGTAGGCATCGTTTGTATATCCTGTCACTCGACACCAACCTTTTTCTAGTCTAGATACACGCGGATGTCCCAGATTTTCCACATATTGGCCAAGATAACCGCCGAACCTCCTGCGTTGCCCCCGGTGGAGCATGCCAGTGCCCATATCCTCAATGCCCCTCTTTTTGAACGCAAATATGCACGCGCATATCTTGGTGACCCTTCATCTCGCGATGCCATCGCTCTCCGGCGGCAGATAGCAAGGGGTGCACGGGAAGCACTGGAGGAACAATATTGGGACGTTTTGGAGCGGACAATCCAAGCACGGCCAACAGAAGCTCGTCTAGGTGGAGATCCTAGTGTTGCCAACAAAGTCCGAGCTTTCTTGTTTTTGCGTTATTACCGTAATGGGGAGTGGGAGGATAGAATCGAGGTATGGGCCCATTTCCTCAGAACCATCTATCTCATTCATATTTGTGCGCAGTTGGTCGCTGGTCAGCCGCTTTGGGCGAGGTTATTCTATCTTGTTCGCACTGGCCATGTAGAAGAGGCATTGGCAGAGGCTCTCAAGTTCCAAGACGCCATTCAACATCGTGAAGCCAGCTTCTTGACACACTTTAAAACTTGGATCGAATCGCCCGAGCGCAAGTAGGCCGTCCAAAGTTCTGCTTGTTTTTATCTCTGACAATCCTTTAAGGCTCCCAAAGACACACCGCGATCACCTCCAAACCGTGTACAATGCTCATATGCTGCATTCATCCACCGCAGACCCTTTCAAATTGGCATTATACAAGCTGATGGGCAAGCTTGAGCCTTCGCGCAGGAGTGTACAGCTAGTCACTACGACGACGGAAGATTGGATTTGGTTCCAACTCGCTATGGTAGGCTACACGCATCGAAATAGTTACTTCTTTCAAACTTTGATTCGTATCAGGTTGACGAGGACGAGGAGGGTGGGCTTCGTGCGTTGTCTGAGGTCCTATTGGGTTACGGCGAGCGCCACTTTGATGCGAACCAACAAAGGGGCGTGTGGGCCAGTGTACTTCTCATGTGTGGTCAATTTGAAAGAGTGAGTGCTGTATGACTGTACGTGAAGTCTATCGTTAATATTTGTACAGGCTGTAGCGGCGTTATGGGAACACCAAGAAACTGAAGTCGAGGCCGTCCATCTAGCAATAGGTCTTGCATATCACGGCCTCCTCCGTGTTCCATCTCGGGCAGAGACCTCAGACTTGACCCCTCGTGAGTGTCGTTGGCGCCTTCTGTACATCAATTATCCTGACTCGTTGGTTCAGTATCTCTGTCCCCTGCTTCACCTCCTGCACTGAGCTTGTCGACCTTGATATGGCGATACGTCCGACAGTTTGTTAAAATGGATGCTAAAGAAGCGCTACAATACGTATATTGTGTGCCACTCTCGGCCGATCAAGGCGACATTGGTAAAGAGCAGGTCGAAATTGCTTGGGAACAGGCGAGACGCATCATTGTGTTGGGCAATGGCGGTCCTGGCTGGGAGGAACTGGTTGGAGGGTATAGATCTGACGGTACACGATTCGTGAGTCTCATTCAGATGCAAGGGGGTCATATTTCTCATTATCATTTATATTCTATAGAGTGGTGTTTTGGAACAAGGGGCGGGCTTGCTTCACCTGAAAGATAGCAAACAGTTCAATGAACAGATTCTGGTCCGGGCGGCGAAGCATTCGGAAGAGAATGATCGAATTACGGAGGCGATCAAGTTGTACAACCTTGCTAGCGACTACACAACTGTGGTCGCTTGTCTTGCTCAGGCATTGAGCAATACCATCGCCAAACCCAGCCCCGAGGAGAAGGATCGGACGCTTGAACAGACTGCCGTTGATATCATCCGGCACTACGAGAGGACGAATAGGGCCGCTGGTAAAGACAGGGAGGCTGTGGTACGGTTACTTCGTATTCGTGAGGCCAAAGACCAGATTGCCGCAGGAAAACCAGAGGTTGCGATAGATGTAGGTCCAAATTGACGGACATGATGATTGCTTACTCGTTTCAGATTATGGAGTCGACTGAACTCATTCCCCTTAGCGGCGACGTCGCCAAGATTACACGTCGGGCGGAAGAATTCAAAGACCTCCATGAAGCGTTGCAGAGGAATTTGCAGACCTATCTTCCTCTGACGATGGAAGCACTCGCTGGAGTTCATCAAAAGATCAAATCGTCTGTGGTTCCTGATGCAACACGCCAGATGGTAAGTGCCCTGTTTTGCTTCGGGAAGGTAGAGCTCATGTGGGTTCAGACGCTTGCTGCCCTTCGACGCAAGTCAAGATCGTTGATAATCTTTGCGGGTATTCTCAAGTATCGAATGTCGCCTGATATATACTCATATCTGGCGAGACTGGATGTTGAAATTGCGCTCTGATCGTTCTGCTTATGTTGTACTGTGATTTTTCATACCATATAGTTTGTAGTCAGCTACTACTCAAGAGTTTTTGCGCACTGGACCAGACAAGCTTGATTAAACGAACTCACGTTATACTGATGAGAGATGACTGTTTAAATCACGAGAAGAGAACGTACTGTAGCAAAGAGTTATCGTTGTGTCGAGACAAAAGCGTCATCTTCCTCCTGTATGTCCTCTTCCTCTTCCTCCTCTTCGCCTTGGCCTTCATCAATGGATACCTCCTCACCTTGATCTTCCGCTGACTTTTCTTGAGCAATCTGCCGTTGCGCCTGTAGAAATAGTAAGCGACTACTGATTGTAGGGCAGGGGAGGACCGACATGATACATGGCTGTCCAATAGCCACTCCAATACATCGCTCCTAGTGCACGAGTAAAGGCTTCGTCTTGGCTTACAACGGGCCTTGACGCGTCGAGCAAAAACTGTTGAGCATTTTCTGGTCCAAACGGAGGAGTCGCGTCTAAAGCTGGGTTGTGCGAGGGCATAAACGTGTCAAAGTCCAAGGGTTGGGAATTTTCTTGTTCGTCTGACTCGAAAACAGACATTTTTTCATTTGAACTGGCGTGGTTTTCTCTTTTCGCAGCTTTTGGAACGTTGTACCATCTAAGCACTCGGTATTAATTGTAGAAGACGATGTACGAACGAGAGACACACAAAGGTGATTTGTGGATTGGCTCCTTTTTCCAGCCCTTGTCTGGCCCGTGGAATGCTTCGTATTCCTCTGTTGCGGCGTTCCACGCGTCGATTAAGGCAGAATCGTCCCAGATCTCATCCTGGGTCAAGTCGCGGCCTTCTTCCATCTCGTAGTCTACAGCCGCTGTTGAGGAAGTGGATGCTTGTACAGTCACATTATTGGTATGCTTTTGATGGTTGTCGTTGTAGTTACTACGTCCTTTGGGGTTCTTGTTCCACTTTCTCTTTTTAGCTGGAGGCGGTTTGTTGGATGAAGATTGGTACGGGAGCGTAATGTCGTCGTAGGAAACCAAAGTCCGCGTATCATTTGCCATTATGCGTGGTCAAGAGCAAAAAGGATGATGGATTACATTCGGTTAAAACATTAATTCTATCGGTAAACGAATGAATAATTATTCTACTTATTACATGTACGCCTCTATCTCGCAGTGTGGCGTCGTCAGGATGGAATGGCGATATTCACCATTCTATTACTTCATCCCAGCCTCCTCTGTCTCTCGCTCCTGGTGCTCCAAACTTGCTTTTTGATTTGGACTTGCGTCCTCCTAGCTCCTTGTACATTTCCCTCATCTCAATCTTGCCTGGTTTGGCAGCTGCTTCCGCTTCTAGCCTCCATTGCTCCTCTTTGAGTTCTCGAGGCGTTTGATAACCTGATTTTGAAACAGGTGATGAGTAGCCTGAGCCTCTTGAGAACGGAGCTGATCTTGGCGAACGATCACCCCTAGATCGTAGATGGATTACTCGCTGATGTAAAGTTAGTGAGAAGCTATATCGAAATAGTCAAACATACCCAGTCTTGTTTCGATTCACGTTTGGTCCACTTGCCCGGAGGCAGACTGTCGTCATGAAAGTTCTCTTTCCGATAGTGCTGAAACCAAACTTGCAAACTAATTAGGACTGTTGGTGACGAAGATGACAAGAGGCTCACCATAGTTGATGGTCTGGCTTCTGCGCCATTTTTTGGACACCAACGCACACTTTGCAAGTTGCTGGATGGACAACTGGGAGAATATTCTTTGTGACACCTCGGTCGGGAATGCCCTGAGGAGGTCCCGACGGGAAGAAGGGATGTGCAATGGGCCACGTAGTGGACGTGCGGATGCTCCGCGTACTGGGGAAGACGGCCGAGTATGGTCGGGCGTTGCAGGTAGAGAGACGACGTTGACGATGTCATCGTCGGACTCATCTGAGCCGTTGACGGCAAGTCTGCGGGGAGGATCTGCAGGCTTGAGCTTTCTGTCTTCGACAGTGTGCAATCGCAGGACGTCCTGGAGGAGACTCATGGCGGAAGAGAAATGAACGGATAGCGGATGGATATCAGACTTATGTAGCGATGTTTGGCTATGACATCATCAGATACCCGTGAACAGCGCCCACACGCCTCTTGCGTACGACACAACCTCGTCTGCACCCAGCTTGCTCTCCCCAAAAATCCGGTCCACAAACGTTATCGGCACCTCTCCGACACTGTACCCGAGCGCCCGCGCCCGCACCATCATTTCCATCTGGAACACGTAGCCTTTGGACTGCGTCACA
This sequence comes from Termitomyces sp. T69sscA, assembly GCA_017657225.1. Lineage (NCBI taxonomy): Eukaryota > Fungi > Basidiomycota > Agaricomycetes > Agaricales > Lyophyllaceae > Termitomyces > Termitomyces sp. T69sscA. The sequence goes on from JAGGAQ010006149.1 coordinate 14,170, forward strand.
GTGATGATGTGTCGAAGGACCGCAAGTCTGTATAGCCTGGCGCACGCGTTAGTAACAGCACAGGCGATTCTGTCTGGTCCAAGTACCGGAAGCTGCCCGTCAGATCACTAACACCAGGGTTGAGCACGGTGGCCGCGAGAAAGTTGGCACCTCGCGATGTCAACTTGCGCCTCAGGTCCCATCCGTGCACTCCGCCAGGGGTTGCATCAGCGAGATCTGGCGTCGACGTCGCTCGATATCGGGTGCCAGTGACAATGTCCAGGTTGTGTGCTTGCTGCAGTCTGGAGGGAATATACATAACAGTCACGAGTCCGTTGACAATTTTGCGCACCGAATAAATTGTGGAATAAATTTAGGCTGTGACAATCCGTTAGGCAATACTCGCACACATAAAGAACAGTTTTACATGGTGTGAAAAGTCAGCATCCATAATAATGACGAAGTCTCCAGTGCAGAAATTCAGCCCGTGGATGTATGCTGTCCTAGATGGCGCGTCGGTGGTGTATTTCACGAATAGACATACTTTCGTACCCAAGACCCAGTTTTCCGGCACGGGGTTTGAGAACCTGTAGCCAGCGTCGATGAGGATACGAGTACGCGAACAGTCGCGTGGACGTACAATCTTGTCTTCTCCATACACGCCTGCAAGTTGTCTTGCAATCTCCTGGGTACCGTCAGGACTGGCATCATCAACGACGATGACCTCCCATGCAAGCTGACTAGATTCTCGAATTTAGATGAGAATGACGAGACTTGGCATCACGGCTTACTTTTCCTCAAAGACCTTCGCCAAAAGCCAGATAATTATAGGCAGATTTTTGCGTTCATTGTATGTCGGGAGAATAACAGAATACTTGTGGGTATTTGGGGTGGAGAATCGGCCCTGCATATTTAAGGATACAGTGCTTTCGAAAGGGTTCATCCAAGTTGCATTGTGACTTGTGACACGCCATCATCAAGGGCGATGACATCTCCTCTGCCCTCACAGCCAGACGGCCCTCAGTCCCATTCTACCATGACCAGACTCAAGGCCTTGCTTCGACAACTCTTACGTGTCACCGTTTCTGACGGCCGCATCTTTCTCGGTACCTTTGCTGGCACTGATCAACCTCTCAATCTATTACTCGTCAATGCGGAGGAGTTTCGACTAAACGCAGAGGAACGCTTCAACAGCAGATATGTTGGTCAGGTCGTTATACCATGGAAGCTTGTTGTAAAAGTCGAGGGGGAAGTCCGTACAGAAAATAGACATACCGACAGTCAGATGTACAACTGAGAGACGCGCCTTCGACGCGCCTCGATTTGTGAGTAATATTCTCAACTAGAGATTATTGTGGGCACAAATCAACCTTATAGATCATTCACAATGCTATCTTTACCTTGACCAGTCGGTCTCATTACAATACGATTTCCTCGTCCCTTGTCATCGTTTACGGTAATCATGTGGCATGTCGCACCGAGGCTGTGCATTAATTCTAGTTGCTATAAACCCTCTTGTCTAGGTCTGAGTTTATCAAGTTTTGGGCCTTTGTCAAAAACCTTGTCAAAAACCAGGCCTCAAAGCAACTCTGTAGCATCCTTCACAGCATCTTTGCATTATTGATCAGATTGAACTGAATTTTTGCTTCTGCTGCATACTTTCCCCATTTGCCTCCTTAAATGGGCTCATCCTCAATACATGCACATGACACATGAGCTACACCAATTTCTAGAAGCTTGAGGCAAAGAGAGAGAGAAGCAGAGTTGGATTGAGAGTTCAAGACAAGTAGAGACAAGAGAAGCAAGACAATATGAGACAAGTACAAGATGGAATAAGATAAGTCAAAAATGGGAACCAGAACATGCAAGACTAGGAAACAGAAAACGAAACAGACAAAGTACAGCAATATCAAGACTAGAGTATGAGATGCTATTCTAAGACTTATATATTGGATGATACATAGGCTCTGGGGCAAGGTCCAGGCCCTGGTGACAAGTTGTGGTGCCAGAGCTCAAGATGAAGCCCAAGAATTGTGCAAGGCGGTGGTGGTGGTGCATGTTGTGTGGCACAAAGGAAGCTCTTCAAAGGAAGGCCTTGCTTTGGGAGCATGTAAGCATGGAATGGCAGTGAGGTGAAGAGGCAAGTGAGAGTGGGGTGTGGCATGCAGAGGTTGGACTGGTGTTGATGCGTGGTTGTGATGCATTATGGGTGTCTTGGTGGTAGCTGGGAAAAGCGTCAGGGGTTGCCAAGGCTGGTGCTGATGTGGCAGCTGCAAGTGGTGATAGCCAGGGAATGCTGGGGGTGGCAGTGGCTAGTGGCAGTGAAGGGCAGTGATGACTGGGGCTGCCAAAGTGGCTGGTCGGATAGTGGTTTGGGCCTAGAACATTGTGGGGGTTGGTCTGGGGAGGTTGGAGTCCTGGGGCTGGAGCTGAGTGCCAGAGGTTGGTAGCAGGTCGTGACAGCTCCCATATCAACTTCAGCATTAAACACAGAAACAGCTCTGCCCTTACTTCCTCCTCTTTAATACCCCCTTTCAGACCCAAAAATATCAGAGACTCTTAATGCCATGAAAAGTCATATATGAGTGGAAACATCATTTAATGTCAATTGATTTAAAAGCATGCTCTCAGATCATCCAAACCAACCTTTTATATGATTGGTTATGAAAGATTTATGTGAAGGCTTTTGGCTGTTTGATCATGACAAATAATCTGCTAAAAGTCTGCTAAAGCCGAAAAACCTCTTAACAACTATGCATCTGAGATAAATATTAACACTATTCAAGCTTTCAGAAAAAGAAAATCAAGGGTAGGAGGTGGTCAAACCCCTTCAATATTGACAGCCTTTTACCTGAAATGAAGACCTCTCCATTGTTCGTGGTATGATAGAAAGGCAAAGTATAAGTTGTCATGGATCACTTATAGCCTTAATAGTGGCATTTCTAGGAGTGATGCAAAGGTCAGATACAATGACATGAAAACTTTTGAGCAGGCACTTTACAACATGAAATGGCATTACTTCAATGCCACTCTAGTCATTTGAAAATCTGACATTTTGAGTGCCTTTCTTAATCTGCTGGCATATTCACTATAGTAACTTTGTTAGATAGTCAGAGTTAATGGTCTCTGATGTATAGTACATCAACTAGTCTCTAGTAAACACAACTAAGCTTCACTTCAATGCTGGTGTGCTGTAGCTGGTCTGATGTGTTGGCTTGGTATTATCAAACTTGATATGCCAAATCTTTACAACTTCATGGATGATTTCTTTCTTTGGGACTTTGCTTCAGACATTGTGAACTACAAGGGCCATCTTTGACCAAAGCATTAAGCACAGCTTCTCATCTTCTGGAATATAATTGGTTGTCCACGGAAAGAGAAGAAGCAGAAATTCGGTGAATGCCTGAAACTAATTGGCTTTTGGGTAGATATTAATTGCAGCATGATCACTCTCATAAAAAATTCAATGGAGGATATCATTGTGAAAATGCAAGGCTTAGCAAGTGAGAAAGAGCATGGCCTAGAAGCTGAAGATAGATTTTGTACATTTAAAGAAGTGCTTAGAGGTTCTTCTGTCTCAAAATAATTGACATTGGGGCATATATTTGCATTCTCTACCAGCAGGCATGTTATGTGAATTTGTTAATACTTCAAATGGTGACAAATGTGTACTTCTCATCTGCTGCTTGACTAAAAATCTTCCTTTATGCTGAGAAGAGAAGTGCATACACCGCTCTCCTTCTGAGTTGACTCTGATGCCAGCTTATCTAATGAAGGAGCTCTAGCAGCATCTTTTGCAGCTAACAGTTGCAAAAAAAGCTCTTCTTGCTCTGCAGTTAAGAGGTAGTGCACTTCCAGACTCAAAAAGCAGTGTTGGGCAAAGTGCTCTGGCTTATAGCATTGCCAGCACAGTAGAAACATGAGTTGATGCTGCCAAAAGGCATCCACATCCATAGAAACATCTAAAAGCAGAGGTAGTGGTGTGAGAGTGGCCAGAGCAAGGGCAGGTATTGAAGGCATAGAGAATGGGTTCCAGCAATGGGTGGGGTGTATTCAATGTAGCTCATGCTTTATCTTCATAAGCTGCCACTGGTCTTGAGCTACCTTGTACTAGGTGGCAATTTGTTTGTTGTTCAAGTGACCCTCTGCAAGATTATCGATGCACTTCATCAGTGTGAGATGCAAGTCATCTTAGAATGTGAGGCAGAGTTGAAAACCATTTAAACAATGCTAACTTGACTACTTGGAAGACATCAATGTACTCCTCAAGCATCTGTGCTTTCTCTGTTAATATTGGTCCCTGTTGTGCAGCAACAATGTCGATTGGGAAAACTCCACTCAGAAGTCCTTTTTAAAGGCTGACCAATCTGTAAAGCTACCAGCACCTCCAGAACATTAAAAAACATAAAGTGCATAAGTAGAAGCCTGTTTAACCTTCATATATGACAGCACTCAAGCTATCTTCAACATATTAGAATTAAAGGCATCTCTGATAAAAATGAGACAAGATCAAAGGAAGCACTTGTCAAGTTCTACTGACCATGGAGGCTCGAATCACTGGGCAAATTCTTACATGACAAACATGATGTCTATGCACATAGCGAATACTGTCAAGGAGTGTGGGGCATGTAAGATCAGAGGTGGGACTGGAGATGTGAGTGATAGGCAAGTAGAAAACACCAGTCACACTGGAGGAAAGAGTGTGAGTGCCAGGGCGTGAGGGAGGGTTGGAAAATAAGCACCAAGGGTGAGAGCGAGTCTTGGGGCTGGAGATTAGGAGACCAAGCAAGCAGAGGCAAGTCTTAGCATCAGAGATAGGGCACAGAGATCTAACTGAGCCAAAAAAAAAAAAAAAGAAGCATCAAAATGAGAGATAGATGAAAAATGAAAAGAGACAAAGGCCAGAAACAAGAGAAAGATGAGGAACTTAGAGAGACTTAAGTGGAGAAAGAGAGAGGCAGAAAAATAGATTTAGCAGAGTACAAGACAAGTAGAGGAAAGAGAGATAAGATGATACAAGATAAGTATGAGATGATAAAAGATAGAATAGAGTCAAAACTAAAGGAAACCAGAGCACAAAACATGGAAGAAACAAGACGGAAGATAGAAGCAGAGAATTGATTGGAAAGGAAACACAAGTCAAGTAGAGATGAGAGTAAGGAAACAATATGAGACAAGTAGGAAATGGAACAAGTCAATACAAGATAACAAAGTCAAAACTAAGGAAAATCAGGACACAAAACACAAGACAAGATAGAGACAGAAATATGGGACACTAGGCAAATATTAAGACTACTGTACCAGAGGCTACACTATGGCTTATATATATGATAGTAGGTAGGTAGGCTCCAGGGCCAGGATTGTGCAAGACCAGAACAGATGTCAGCATGAGTCAGGTGGTGCAAAGGAAGCTCTCAAAAGAAGGATGTTGCTTTGGGAGCATGGGTGAGCAGGAGGCATGGAGTGGCAAGGAGACAAGGAGACAAGCAGAGGAGGGAGTGTGGAGTGCAGAGGTCAGACCAGAGGTGATGCATTGGTTATGATGTGTGATGGGTGATTGATAGAGGCCAGGAAGTCTCAGTATGGGCTGGGAAAAGCACTGTGAATTGCTGAGGCTAATGCTGATGTGGCATCACCAGGTGGTGATGGCCAAGGAGATGCTGAGGGTGGGAGTGAGCCAGTGCTGATGTGGCAACAATGTGTGGTCATGGCCGAGGGGCTGCCAAGAGTAGCAGTGATGGTTGCTGAGGGTGGCTGGTTGTGTAGTGGTCCAGGTTTGAGATGTTGTAGAGCTGGTTTGGGGAGGTGGGAGTCTCAGGACTGGGGCTTGGTATTGGAGGTATGCAGCAAGTTGTGACACATTCTCTGCCTTGTTCAACTTAGGCCATACTTTGCACACTTTGCTTGCAACTTCTGAATCTCCTTAATCACCACTTAACACTCCCTGGTGCCTTGTTGTCACCTCAGCACCTACCCTGGGTCTTGTCTACCATCACTCACAGTCTCAGCACATGCACCCTCTTTGTTTCTTGTCTGGTGCTCATTTCAGAAACATGCTAACACCTCAGAATACCTTGAAGCTCCTCTACTTCATCTTGTTGCTTCTCCAACTTTGTATCTTAATCTGCCATGCTTGGAGCTTGTCATGGGCCTTTGCTATACACATGGTGCATTGCATCCACCTAGTAAGAACTTGCCCAGTGATATGAGCCCCTGTCATTAGCAAAACCTGACACCAACCCATTCATTGCATGTGTGTAGTGGCCTTCTGTGAGTACTTAAGTGTCATGTTTTATACATTTCAATCATAGGTGGTCAGGAGATCCACAAACACCTGCTTCTCTTGACCATGTGATGGTTCAGATACAAGTTTCCCTCCAAATGTATTTAAACCATAGATGACATGAGAGTAGAAGAAAACTCCAAAGAGTGAATCACAAAAATGATTGAGAGCATGCTGCTGATTTGAGGCATTTGAGTAGTTTGGCTGATTGAAGTTACTGGAAACATGTTTCGAGGGACCAAGTCTCCCCTCTCTTCTCTCCTCTTTCATCTTAGTCTCAAATCATTCTGTTTTTCCTTCCATCTCTCATCTTGACTCTTTCCTCTTTTGGCTCACTTAGATCTCCATGCCCCCTGCCCTTGATCCCAGGACTCACTCGCTTGCCTCAGCTATTTGTTCACCAGCCCCAGGACTCGCTTACACACTGGTGCTCATCTTCCCCTCTACCCTCTCATCTCTGGAACTCATGCTTACCCCAGCACTCGTCCTTCAATACCTCTCCTCATCCCTGGCACTCACATTCTTGCCCCAGCATGGCCAGTGATCACTTGCTTGACCGCCACTTGCACCCCCAGCCCCACCTTGGTCTCACATGTTCCACGCTCTTGACCACACTCCTGACAGTACCACTGCATTTGTGGACATTGTGCGCACCATGTAAGGATTTGCCCAGTGAACTGAGCCTCCGTGGTCAGCAAAACCTGATAGGAGCAGCCAAATACAAGCTATTTCAAACAAAACCACAACAAAACCAAGGAGTATTGATCAGAAGAGTTATGAGGTTGTTTTGAACTAGAGGAGAGGAATCTTAGACCATTCACCAAGGCCTCATCCACTCTGCACATTGACTCCACTTGCTGGTTTGTATCCTTGACGTTAATTTCTAAGTTTAGTGAGACATTTGTCATTGTCTTTTGCTCTATGCTTGCTGTTACACTTGCAGCATACATTGTGCTGGCAAATATTCAAGCACAGATCAATGTTGAAAAAGCCTAAATTCCACTTCTGGCAGACTGTAATTGCTTGCTTCTTGTCAAAAGAAGTGCAAATGTTAAAACCTAATTGAATACCAACAACAAGTAGTACAGCAGGAGCTGATGCACTAAAGAAGTTGAGATAAAAAAGAGATTTGAAGCTCATTTTGGTCATCCAGTTAAAATGAATTGCAAGCATAGCAATCTCTCATGTTGCAGTTAAGATGAATGACAATAGATGCAGCATCAGGAAGCAAATGGAAGAAATCAATGATTCCACCATGGTAAGAGACCAATTCTGCTTTATGATGTGAATAGAACAATGCAAGTACTGCAACTATCTACACATCAAAGGCTTGAATCCAATTAGATTTTGTAAGAATCGACTAATGTGCTGTTGCATGATCTTTTCTAACAAGAGAAAATCCTCTTGCAAACTCTTTGAATTTGTCATAATGATTGTAGCCTTGATTAAGCATAGCATAGAGTTTATTAAAGTCAATATAGTGATTAAGTATGACAAGCTTCCAAATGGATTGTATAGTGGAGGAGTGAAAGATGCTCAGGGCACTGGAGCTGAAAGCAAGTCTCAAAGCTGGAGATCTAGAGACCAGGTGAGTAGCGGTGATTTAGCAAGTCTCAGAATCAAAAATAAAGTGCAGAGATCTAGCTGAGCTGAAAAAAGAAAGGGAGAGAGAGAGAGAGCAAAGAGTAGATTCAGAGCAAAGATACAAGATGAGTAGAGATAAGAGTAATACAAAGTAAGTCAGAGACAATATGAGTTGAAATCAACAGAGGGATATGAAACATGAGCAAAATAGAGATAGAAACACAGAACTATGGGTGCATTATCAAGACTACTTGTCACAGGGTCTTAAATGGAAGTGGTGGCCAATGTAGAGGAGTCTTTTTCACTGTAGAAGAATCATATTGCAGTGCTGGCAGCTCAAATGAAAATGGCAATGGTAGTCTAGAGGGCAGGATTTGGCAGAGATGAAGTGATGTGAAGCAATGAAATCAACTAGCCTGTCAGAATCTTGCACTACTCTGGTTTTGCTCTTTTTTTTGAACTTTTTGTATTATATTTGTAATTATAGCCTGCATATACATCTTTCTTGGCATGTTGTTCTTTTAGTAGGAATGAAATATTAACAAAGCATGCAAGGAAACATGTAGGGGTCTTGGTGAGAGTTGAATCTCTAATGAATTCAAAGGCAGAGGCTATGCCCACTAATGCCATCTGTAAATGCTAGTTTTAAAGATCTTAGGGCTTGTTGAAGTACTGCCAATGGAGGATTTAAAGTTTGGCAGAGGTGCCAGCAAGATTTTTTTGGGATTTTCAGATGTCATCCTCAGGTTCATAGCCTTTCCAGCAAACTAAAAAGTGAGTTGAGGATGTGGTCAACCTTGTAGTAATATTTGTCTTTGACTTTGACAAGTGGCAGTTAGCTATGTTGCTATTCAGAGAAGGGATCCAGAGCATGTTTTTTGAGTAGGTGCATGTGGAGGTTGAGTCAGGGCCCTTGAGTTTTGAAGGAAGGTCAAGTTTGTAGGCATGAGTTGAAACCTTCCAAAGAATCTTGAAAAGGCTGAGTCACTAATGATTAAGTTTGATCAAGGGTCATGTAGTCTTCAAGTTGCATCAATTGAGCCATATAAGAGTGACAGAGGTTTAGTCAAGGGTAACTTCATGATAGGCATCGGCATGTTTGGTGTAGGCCTTATTGCTGATGTTGATTTTGTTCTGAATCTGAAGAAACTGGTGGAGGGACTGGAGGTCCTGGGCAACTTTGTAGGCTATGTGAGAAAGGATGTCTTTGAGAGAAAGGGTGAGCTGGAGGTTATGACTTCAAATAGCATAGAAAGGAGATACTCTGATGGTAGAGTGAGAGGTGTTATTGTAAATGAACTTGGCAAGAGGCAGCTCAGCATGCTAATCATTCTGTAGATATTTAACATAAAGGTGGAGGTACTGCTCCAGAGTCTAGTTGTGGATAAATTAGTTTTTATTCTGAAGGCCTTACACAGAGACTGCAAGAACCAAGAGATAAACAGGGGGCTGTGGTCAGAGACAATGATGTCTAGGAGTCTATGCTGAGAAAAAATGTGTATAAAAAAGAGTTTAGCAAACTCTGAGGCATTGTTGGTGGTGTAGCAAGAGATGAAAATGGCTTGCTTAGTGAGGCAAAAGATGATAATAAGAATGACATCAAAATCTAACAACTCAAGAAGCTCAATGATGTGGTCCATTGATATAGAGGACCAGGAGCCAATGGAAAAAGGATTGAGGAGGCCATAGGGGTGGTGGCAGGAAACCTTGGCTCAGAAGCATGACTCACAGGCCTAAACATACCAAGTAATGTCTTTTTTTATATCTGGCCAAAACTAAGTTTAAGAAATGAGCTGAAGGGTCTTATGAATGCTGGAGTGTCCACACAGTTTGTAGTTGTAGTGCTGGTAAAGAATATCCAGTTAGATCATCTTGGGGTCTGGAGTGTAAATTTGTTCATTCCAGAGGAGAAGTTGGTATAAAAGGATGGTCAGCAGCTGCTTCATTGGCTTAGCACTGAAAGGAGACAGCCAAGTGGTGGTTCAAGAGAAGCAGAGTTTTGCAGTAATCCCTGGTTGAAGGAAGATCTAGGTGTGCTAGGGCCTGCAAGAAAGGTTGTTGCAGAGGTTGCAGAGGTTGTGGAGCAGTAACACATTTACATGGAGTTGATATAGGTTCAAGTGTGGTGAGTGATTATGTTGGGGCTTTAGAGCGGGATTCTGCCAGGAAGGGCCAATCCACTATTGAAGGCCTCAGATTTGTTAATGTAGAAGAAGGTGTAGATGAAGGCATTGTCATTGTTGGTGGATGAGGATTAAAGAAGTGTGTCAGAGCATGGCCTGTTAAAGACAAGCAAAGCACAGAGAACAGGAACTGTCACTAAAGCTGAAGTCAGAAAGAGTGAGGATTTCATGTGGTCTGTCTACAGTTTATATACTGTTTGGAAACTATGTACATGTGATAAAATAGAATCACATGTGGTAAACATGTGATAGAATATAATCACATGTAGGATGCATGTGATATGCATGTGATGGAATGAACTTGAAGTAGAATGATGATTATAATAGTCCATGGAATGCATCAAGCAATTTCAGCATGGCCCAATATCAGCTAGCTGGCCCCAAGTGCAGAAGGTGCTGGAGACAGAGTTGACATAGGAGCATGTGAAGAGACTAATAATGCAGGCAATAGACTACTCAAAAAGTCCTTCAGAATTGAAGGCTTTAAGGATGTTGAATGCAGCATTGAGCTCCTCTTGCTGACACAAAATCAAAGCAGGGTCTTGAGCCTCAATCAGTTCCTTATATTGCACATAGAATAAATGCGCTAGGTCCATAGAGTCTTCAAAATGCTGAAGATTAGAGCTTGTGTAGATTTCATCTACCAGTGCACACAGTTTGTCTCAGAAGTTGGCATTTATTTGAAGGATGTTTGAGGTGTTTTAAAGAATGGCACCTTATTGATAGAAGTTGTGGAACTCAAAAGAGGCGATCAGCTCATTGCTTCAGAGTCCCAGAAAAGTTATGGTGTCCTAAGTTGATAAAAAGGGCATGAGTGCACTTAGCAAACTCCACTAAGAATATACAGAGAGAGCAAAGGATCTTTGCACTGTTTAGGACTTGACTTGTTGCTGGCAGCCTAGAGAAGAGGGTGAGGCTTAGATGGACAGCACTGCATAGCCTATGGTCATAGAATGAAGCAGAGTCAGAAATTAGAGACCAGAATGTGTGAGACTATGAGACAAAAACAAAACACAATGAAACAATATAAGAAATATAGTAATATCAAGACTGAAGTGCTACTGACTACTCTATGGCTTATATACTGAGCGGTAGGTAAGCCCCAGGGCTCAGGCCCAGGTTCCGGTAGCAAGTCGCAGCACCAGGCTCAGGATGAGACCCAGGGATCACACAAAGCGGCGGTGGGGGTTGAGATATGTCGCGTGGTGCAGGAGGTCTTGCTCTGAAAGCACAGAGACATGTAGTGGTGCAGCAATGAGGAGGTGAGCAGAGGCAGGGCATAGCGTGCAGGGGTCAGGTCTGAAGTGATGCATGATTGTGATGTGTGATGGGGGTCTTGGTATGGGCCGGAAGAGCGCTGGATGCTGCCAGCACCAGTGCTGATGTGGCAGCTGCAGTTGAGGAAGTGCTGAAGATAGCCAGAGTTGGCACTGATGTGGTGGTCATGGGCAGTGTGATAGCTGGGGCCAGCACTGATGTGATGGTCACAGCAGTGATGGCCAGAGAGATGCCGGTGGTGGTGGTGGCTAGTGGTGGTGGTGGGTGGTGATGGCCAGGGGTTGCCAAGGTGATTTGCTGGGTAGCGCTCCAGGCCTGGGAGGGTCATGGAAGTGGTTTTGGGGGGTTTGGAGTCCCAGGAGTTGGTAGCAGGTCATGACAACAGAGGCTCAATCTATTGGGCAAATTCCTTATGTAGCACACACAATGTCCATAGATGCAATGTACTATCAAGAGCACAAGGCATAGAAGACCAAAGCGAGACCAGAGATGCAAGCAAGGGATTGCTGGTCATGCTGAGCAGGGATATGAGTGCCAGGAATGGAGAGGAGGGGTGGAAGACAAGTTCCAGAGATGTGAGGAGAAGAGGACAAGCGAGTGCCAATGCGCAAGTGAGTCCTAGAGGTTAACAAATGAAAAGCCAAGGCAAGTGCAAGAGCTTAGCAAATTTTAGAATTGAAGGCAGGAGATATGGAGATTTAAGCAAGCCAGAAAAGGAAAGAGTCAAGATGAAATAAGGGAAAGGGAAAACAGAACAAGTCGAGAGAGTAGAAAAAGAACTTAGATGCTTAAGGCAGAAAAAAAATAAAGCAAAGATAGATTCAAGTAAAAGACGAGTAGAAACAAGGAAAATGAGGTGATATGAGACAAGTACGATACAAAACAAGATAGATTCAGAAAATGAAAACTAAAACACATAAAATACAAGATGGAAAGTATTGTGATATCAAGACTAGAGTATTACTAGAACTTATATACTGTATAGTAAGTAGGCCTCAGAGCTCAGATTTGAGTTCTGGTGATGAGTCATGGTGCTAAGGCTTGAGGTGAGACCCAGGGATTGTGCAAGGCAGTGGCAGAGGTTGAGACATGTCATGCAGCGCAGAAGGTCTTGCTTTGGGAGCGCAGAGATATGTAGCGCCAAGGAGGTGAAGAGGTGAGCACAAGTGAGATGTGGCATGCAGAGGTTGGAGATGATGTGTGACTGTGATGCGTGATGGGGGTCTCAGCACAGGCCAGGGGGAGCACCAAGAGTTGCCAGTGCTGGCACTGATGTGGTGGCTGCAGTTGAAGAAGCATCAGGGATGGCTAGGGCTAGTGCTAATATGGTGGTTGTGGGCGGTGACGGCCAAAGGGATGCTGGAAGTGGCAGTGGCTGGTGGCAATGATGAGCGGTGATGGCCAGGGGCTGCCAAGGTGTCTGGTCAGATAGCGGTCCAGGCCCAGGACAGTTGTGGAGGTGGGTTTGAGGAGGTTGAAGTCTCAAAAGTTGGTAGCGGGTCATGACATGAGCGTTATCCAAGGTTAAGGTTAGCTCTGATCATCTGTACAGTCATTTATCATGTTAGATTTTGCTAATTACAGGGGCTCAGACCACTGGGCAATCCTTTATTGTATCATATGCACAATGAGTACTATCCATGAGATGGCAAAGAGGCAAGGAGTCAAGCAGAGAAAGAGGTGTGATATGTGGAGACTGAACTAGGAGTGATGTATTAGTTATGATGCATTATGAATGGTCAGTGGAGGCTAGAAAAAGTCTTGGTATAGGCTAGGCGAAGTGCCAGAGATTGCTGGAGCTGACACTGATGTAGCATTGATAAGTAGTGATGGCTAAAGAAATGCTCAGGGTGATGGATCAACACTGATGTGGCAGCAGTGAGTGATGATGGCCAAAGAGATGCTAGAGATGGTAGTGATGAGTGCTAAAGATGGCTAGGCATGTAATGGTTTGAATGGTGCATGGTTCTAGGGTGTTGTGAAGCTGATTTGAGGTGGAGATTCCAAGACCAGAACTTGGTACTAGAGGTAAATGGTGGGTCATGACATTGCCTGTGGTAATTCCCACTATTTCTCATGTACCTTGAACTGAGCATAACAGATCTATACCACCTGGATTGGATTTGCCAAATCATTCACAACAAAATCAAGGCTGGCATTTATGAGCCCTATAATAGCACTTTATTGCTTATGCTTATTTTGAAAAAAAATGTCAACTTTGTATTATACATAGTTTGGGACCACTAAATAGGGTAACTATATGGCACTCTAGCATAACTCCCTTTTCTGACTATGTGGCCAAGTCATTTGCAGAAAAAATCTATAACACTACTTTAAATCTCTATGTTAGTTATGCCAAGTGGCTAATCCATTCTACTTCACATGACCTTACCACCTTTGAAATGTTCTCTAGTGCCTCAAAACCTTTGGAACTTACTCTAAACCTTCAGAGATCTCTGCAAATTTCTGGAGGTCATTCATTTCCTCTTCTTGTTTGAGCATCATCTAAAATTAAGGTCAGCTCTGATCATCCTGTACCAACTCTCTGCCAGTTGTGTGACTAAGTTGCAATCTCCAAAGGTTACTTTTATAGACACATCTTGCAACCTGAAATATACAAATTTGTATTGTGCTTTATAAATGACATAAGTGCTCAAAGGCCAAGAAACTAGCAACTTGTAAATGGTACCTTTGCTAAGCACCTTAATAACTCTAACATTTGCTTAATGCTATGAGACTTCTTTTAGTCACTCAATTGGATTCTCTAGCATATAAAGTACTGTGGCAGCACTTTCTCTGGACATAAACTGGTATGATGCACTCCACACTTCAAGATACTAGGCCATAAAAGACATGTACCTGATGAATCACACTTAGCATATTCTGGATGTTTATTATAGAACTTTGCCCATTGCACTCACCATTTTACCTGGCTTACACATACCAATAAACCCTTTGTCTTTGGCTCTGCCTAAGTCAATGCTCAATGCAAAAGCTCTTCAAAATGCTAAGCCCCTAGTATCCATTGACTATACGTCTCCAAATCCTGTCATCTTTGCCATCAACACCTCTTATATTGCTGTGGAGCTCTATTTTTGTCAATGCAATGACTGCAAACAGCAACACTATAACTGCTTTGAATCCATTGCTCTTAATAACTGCAAATCTTATTCTAGTTAGCCCAAGCTGGAACTGTATGGATCATTCCAAGCCTTTCAAGCACTAAAGATATACCTCATTAGTGTCAGAGACCTCATAGTGGAAGTGAATGCTAAATACATTGAAGAAATGCTCTAGAACTCTGACAATCCAGTTGTCAGCAAATATGAACTAATGGATAGTTGCTATTCTCATGTTTCACTTTGAACTGATATAAGTGATGGACACTTTCCACAGATCTGATCTCTCTAGGTGGTCACAGCAGTCTGGCAACTCTAAACTTCTTACAGACTTCATGGCTTCATTGCACTTGATATAGCTGCTTGTCTGCATACTACAACCTGACAATTTCACCAGCATCCTACTCCACTGGATGGTGCACATAAACTGGTAGTCAAGAAAGATGGTTGTCTATGCATCCTATGCACCATGCATGATAAGGTGAGACACCAAGGCTTTTACATAACCTGAGCCACTTTGCTTGAATGTTTTTGGTGACTGCAGGCACAAGCTATCTGAGATATAGCATGGTATGTAAAGATGTGTCACTTTTGCTAGGTTCAACAAACATGCCAATTACTTATCTCATCAATGGTTGCCATGCTGGTGTTATCTATTGTCGAGGAGTGCTAAGAAAAATAGTCATCAACAATGGCACACTTATTATTAAGGCATTAATGTATCTCGCTAAGAAATATAGCATACACCATATATATATCTCAGACTACAACAAATACACTACAATCTGATTAAGTGGCTGCATTTTGATGTCTACCAATCATTCTTCAAAGCAACAAATAGTGATAAGATCCAATGGAGCAAAGCAACTTACTTAGTGTTTTGGTCTAAAAAGGTAATAATATGCAAGCATATGGGATATGCAGCCACAAGTATCCACTCTTTATTATTAGCCAACATTGTTGAAAACACTTATTTTCAGCTCATGCCTAATAGTCTTTTCTTCACTACCTATTTAATTCCTAAGTATGCTATTAACTTACAATAGCATCAAGAGGACTTGGTATGCTTCTATAAAACCATCTTCAGCACAAAGTATAAAGTGGCGATAAGGTTCAAAACTGACTATAGCACTACTATCATAGACTATGATTTTAAACATGGATTACTAGTACTTCTGCACAATTCCAAAATAAAAATGATCCATAATAAGAAAATGCATTCATATTATTTTAATCCATTGGTGGTTATATTCTGCAACAAAGGAGACACCTACATTCTTTGATGCATATGAATGCAGCAGTACTGTCAAAAGCATAGGGCATATAAGACTGGGAGTGAGAGTACGAAGTTGCCAGTCATGCTGAGGCAAGAGTGTGAGTGCTGGAAGTGAGAAAGGAGGTTGAAAGATGAGTGCTGGAATGAGTGCAAGTTTTAGAAATGTAAGGAAAGGGTGGAAGATGAGTGCCATACAAGAGCGAGTCTCAGAATTGACAATCAAATAGCTGAAGTGAGCAAAGGAACTTGCGAGTCCTGGAATCAGAGATGGTGGATGCAGAGATCTAACTGAGCCAAAGAGAAAAGAGTTGAAGAAAGAAAACAAGTTGAGACTAAAGCAAAAAACAAGAGGGAGAGAAAAGATGTTGAGAGACTTAGAAACTTGAGGTGCAAAGAAAGCAAAGATTAGATTCAAAAGATATGAAAAGATGAGTACAAACAAAAATGAGATAAGTTAAAAATCAAAAATCAAAATGCATAAGACTAAAAAATGAGAACAAAACACAAAACTAGAGACAAAAGTATGGCAATATTAAAATTAGAGTACTTGATGCTACTCTATAATTTATGTACTTGATATATAAGCTCAGCACAAGTTTGGGCCTTGATGACGAGTCATAGTGCTGAAGCTTGAGATGAAGCCTGTTGATTGTGCAAGGTGGTGGTGGTGGTTGATGCATGTTGTGCAGTGCAAAGGAAGCTCCTGAAAGAAAAGTCATGGTTTGGGAGTATAGAGGCATGGAATAATAGTGGCAAAGTGAGAAGGTGAGCAAAAATGGAGTGTGGCATGCAGAAGTTGAATTGGCAGTAATGTGTGGTCATGATGTATAATGGCATTTCAGTGGTAGCCAAGGGAGGCTTTGGCATGGGCTGAAAGAAGCACCAAGAATGTGATGGCTGCAGCTAAAGAAAGCACTGAAAATAGCTGGGGCCAGCGCTGATATAGCAGTTGTAAGTAAGCGGTGATGGTTGAAAGATTTCAGAGGTGGTGGTGGCTAGTGGCAGTGACAAATGGTGATGGCCAAGAGCTGCTGAAGCAGCTGGTCAAGTAACGGTCCAAGCTTAAAATGTTATGAAGGCTGGTTTGGAGAAGTTGGAGGCCTAAAATCAAGGCTGAATACTGGTAATTGGTAGCAAGTCATGACATCTGCCATTAAGCATGTTGATGACGCCCAAAATTGTACCAAGTGATGTCTGGGTAGGCAGTCACAAGGCAAATAGCGTTGGGCTCACTAGTGGAGAGGAGCCAAGCAGGGTCTCAGAAGACAAATTAGCGGAGAATAGCAGTAAAGGAGTGGTAAGGTAGTGCTTAGCGTAGTCGTCAAGTGTGCGATGCCTGCCACAGTTACAAAGCATGTAGAGGACTAGGACACTGGCATACTCCCAGTGGCAAGACAAGGCACTGTACAATAGTGCTCTGGTGTAGAGTAAGCTTAAGAGAGGCAAAATTGAGCTCTGAAGCTCAAGCGTAAGAGCTAGATAGTGAAGGTAACTTGTTATTTGCAGGCTATAAGTACAGTATATATAGTAAATTGTAAGCAAAGTCATCGTTGGCAACCTTTGAGTCATCAAAGCAGTGAGCTAGTAAGTAAATAATAGTCAACAATCTTTTATATAGACAAGTGTCCCATCAGACCTTAGCAATGCCTAGCAGTGCCAGTCAGGCTGTTTGTCATGTCAAAATGCCAAAAAGTAGGTATGAAATCACTAAAATGTCAATGTCGTGAAATGATGGTAGTTACTAGAGTGCAGCGGCAAAGCCAGTGAAACCTCAGGGTCAAGAAAGTAAGGTAAAATAAATCAAAAAATAATAATAAGAAATACGCTAAGTATTTGTTCAGGGTTTGTGTCAGGTTCCGCTGACCTTGGAGGCTCAGTCTACTGGGCGAATCCACCTTACAGCTATTCACTGTGTACAAACACAGAGCACCGGGAGTAGCGCGAGGCGTAGGAGACCGAAGCAGGACTGGGAGGGGTGCGTGGAAGGGTGCCGGGAGTGCTGGTGGGTGAGACAAGTGCTGGGGAGGGGGGAGGACGAGTGCTGGGGGTTGGCACGAGTCCTGGGGATGCGAGGGAATGAGACGAGCGAGCGCCGGTGGGCGAGCGAGTCCCGGGGATCAAGAGAAAAGCAGTTGAGGGGACTTAGCGAGTCCTGGGGATAGAAGCAAAGCTGGGGAAGTCGGATAGCCAAAAGGGGAAAGAGTCGAGATAAGATAGCGGGGGATGGAAATGATTAAGTCAAAAAGAAGAGAGCTGGGAACAAGGAGTCGAGAGAACTTAGAGTGGAAAGGAGAAGAGAGGACAACGAGATTAGATTAGAGTTACGAGACGAGTGAAGACGAGAGAGATAGTCGAAATGAGACAAGTACGAGAGAAGAAGCAAGTAAAGTAAGGAAACCGGGGCACGAGAGAGACAAAACAGAGACAAACACAACAGACAAGACGGGGGTTACGGTAATATCAAGACTAGAGTACCTACTTACTACTCTGCGCCTTATATACTACGTAGTACGTATGGGCCGGGGGTCAGGCCCGGGTTCCAGCAGCGGGTCGCGGTGCCGGGGCTTGGGATGAGACCCGGGGGCCACGCGGGACGGGGTGAGGCCAAGACATGTTGCGCAGAGGTCTTGTAGTGGAAGTGTCACGACCCGCTACCGACCCCCGGGACTTAGCCCCGGCCCCGGGACTCCAGCGCTCCCAGTACCACCCCCATAGCCGCCCCGGGCCCGGACCGCTACCCG
>JAGGAQ010006150.1:0-32397 GCA_017657225.1 Termitomyces sp. T69sscA
ATGGGAAGGTAACAAATGAAGGTAAAGAGGTGAAACAGAACAGTGGCCCTCCCACTTTTCCATTTTCCCATTGTGCCACTCTCCCACTCTCCCGCTCTCCCATTGTGCCACTTCCTCATTCTCTCATCTTGCCACGCTCCCTTTGTGCCACTTTTAATCACTCTCCCACTCTCCTCCTTGATTATGTGAATAGCCCACCCATTTTCAGAACAACAAAGAGACCCACAAAGACCCTGTCATCGATGCTGGCCAAGGAAAATTCTTAGTGATGTCATGAGGATGATGGATCCGAGGTCATATGTGCTAAGTATCAGAGTATCAGATAATATAGGTGCAACAGACTCTTTAGTAGTCCCTCACTATTTATGTACCATGTAAAATTACTGGCCTGTATGCTACAGTTCTTGCTTGTTGAGATTACGAAGTGTCACATATTTACTGCTCAAACGGCAAGCAAGAATGCTTGATGATTACATAAGTCTGATGACAGATCAGGAAAAGTGTCAAAATGAATCGCAGAATGGGAGAGTGGACAGTGATTAAAAGTGGCACAATGGGAGAGTGGCAAAATGGGAGAATGAGGAAGTGGCACAATGGGAGTGGCAAAATGGGAGAGTGGGAGAGTGGCATACTGGGAGAATGGAAAGGTGGCACATGAGAGAGTGGCACAATGGGAGAGTGGGAGAGTGGCAAAATGGGAGAGTGGGAGAGTGGCAAAATGGGAGAGTGGGAGAGTGGCACAATGGGAGAGTGGGAGAGTGGCATACTGGGAGAGTGGAAAAATGAGAAAGTGAGAAAGTGGGAGAATGAAAAAGTAGCACAATGGGGAGAGGAGAGCCACTCTAGAGTGGGAGAGTGGCAAAATGGAAGAACGGGAAACATGGCAAATGAAACAAAAAATAGTAAAATGGAAAAGTGGGAGAATGGAAAAGGAAAAGAGGCAAAACAGAATAGTGGCCCTCCCACTTTTTCATTTTCCCATTGTGCCACTCACCAATCTCCCATTCTCCCATTTTGCCACTTTCCCACTCTCCCACTCTCCCATTGTGCCACTTCCTCATTCTTTCATCTTGCCACTCTCCCATTGTGCCACTTTTAATCACTCTCCCACTCTCTCCCTCCCACTCCCCCATTGTGCCACTCTCCCACTCTCCCATTTTGCCTGTAAGGGTGACCTCCAGGAGCTGCGGCTCAATCACACAACTAGCAGAGGGAAATCCAAAATTGTATTAGACAGGGTCATCAATGATACAATGGTACTAATCACCTAGCAGAGGGAAATCCAAAGGGAACAAGTCTAAGGATTCCCCGCTGCTTGGTGCAGCGCATCAGCGGGTAGCGGAGGCATGGGAACAACTGTACAGGTGACTGGAGCTAACCTTAACCTTGGATGATGTTTGAACAGGAGGGACGCGAAGTTCCAGGGATTTCCTAAAAAGGAAATGACCTCCAGAGATCTCTGGAGGTCTAGAACGAGTCCCGGAGGTCTAGGGCGAGTCCCGGGGGTCTAGGGTGAGTCCCGGGGGTCCCAGAGAGTAGCGTAGGATGTGCCCAAGAATGGAAATCAAATGGAAGTCCCCTGACATTGCCACTCTCCCACTCTCCCATTGTGCCACTCTCTCATGTGCCACCTTTCCATTCTCCCAGTATGCCACTCTCCCACTCTCCCATTTTGCCACTCTCCCACTCTCCCACTCTCCCATTGAGCCACTTCCTCATTCTCTCATCTTGCCACTCTCCCATTATGCCACTGTTTCATTCTTCCTCTTTTCCATTTTCTCATTTTGCTGTTCTCCCATTTTCTCACTTCAGTCAATGCACTCATGTCATAACAAGTATTGTCTTATGTAAGCACCAAGCATTCTCAAAATAGGCTTGAACTTGACTGATTTAAAATATGCTGACATCATCTACTCAAATTCTGGCTGGAGCAATGAGGAGGTTCCAGCCAATCTGATCAAAACATACCAAAAAGACCAACGAAACACTACAAGAGCAATGGACAAGCCGTTTCAGGCCTGCCATAACCAAGTGATGAGCCGCTGATATCTGTAGGAGTGGCTGTGCAATCTGATGATCAGATCTTGATGGCCAACCACTGATTTCCGGAAGGTGGCTGTGCTGATTAGATGTCAGCCATCACCGATCACATCATTTGATCATCCAATCAATCAGTCCATCAAATCTTTGACAATATCAGCTCAACACACCTCTTCCCTCAACCCTTTCATTCCTTGTCCTCATGCATGGGCTCTACTCCTGCACAACAATGTTCCCGATGCTTAACAACTGCAGAGATGGAAGGATGAAGGGCCAGAAGACTGGAACTGGGCCGGAGGGATGGTTTTTGCCAGGCTAAACCATTCCTCCAGGAGGGTCTGGACACATCAAGGTGGCAGCACCCCGAGTATACAAGAAAAGCGGCAGAATCACGCGAACAATGCCTGGTCTATGCGCATCACCAAGGAGTATAAAAGGGAGGCTTATTGGGGGATGCTGGACAAGCAACTAGCTGCCACGGCACAGGATCCCCAGCAAGCGGATTCTTAGGCTCAGGAGCAGTAGTTAGTCTTCTTGGGAATATATTAGTTTTATTTGGGAACTGGACGTAATAAAACAACAAAAGAGGGTGCGAATCAGCCACTCAGGAGCACGCACAACAACAAAAGGGAATCAAGGAGGAATCCAGGAGGCAGTAGAGGTGAAGACTGTCTTAGCCATGGGAACACTATACAAATCCATCAAAGCCAACAACACCCAGACTAAAGCATTAACACAAAACCAACACACCAACCTCTGCATACCCAAAGACCAATACCACCCAGCATGCCTAATCATCATTCCATGTGGAGAGAAGTTTGACACTAATCATCTAAACCCACGCAAGCTAGTAAACCTCATAAACGACCACCTGGCACATGCAGAAAACACAAAACACCTATGCATAGCATCTGCACACTACAACTTCAATCAAAACCTTGTAATAATGATGCGTGAGGACCAGAAAGGCAAAGAGCTGTGCCAACACATGGAAAAGTTCATAGACATATTCAGGGTGCTGGCCCACACCATTGAAATGATCACGGACGATAGACGATACAAAGTCAGGATAAATGGCATATGGACAGGCAGAGATGGTGAGGACAACAAAAACAGCATGCACACCCCTGAAGACCTCCTGGAGGAAATCCAATGATTCAACCTGATAATGTCAAAGATAGAGCTGAAAGGCAAGCCCAGATGGTTGTGAAAAGAAGCAGATCTTGTGCTGAAGAACTACTACTCTTTGGTGGTACTGGAGTTCGCAAAGGAAGAAGATGCATAAACTGTACTCACAGCAAAGTATGTGGCTATGTACACAAACCTCTGCGAGGTAGTCCATCATGGATCAACTCCCAGTACTCCAATACAGCAAGTGCTGGATGTTGGGACATCATGCGACACAATGCAGGAACTCCACAAAATGCCAACTATGCACAGGAGGGCACAATGAGGCAGAACACAAACAGAAAGAATATGGAAACATGCTCAAAGCCTCTGACAGCATGGGATGAGGGGAATGGGGACTCAGGAAGTGCACCAACTGTGGAGGGGACCACCTGGCAATGGATAGGAACTGCCCAGAGAGAAAACAGTACCAAATGATTGCGAGAGAGAAGGACTCAGGAGAGGTAGAAGGAGGAGTCACAACAAGAAGGAAGAAAGGGAACAGTAAGAAAACAGGTAGCAGCACAGGAAGCGCCAACACAACAATGGAAAAATTGACCAGCAGCTCAAGCAAGAACACAACCAACACAACAGCAGACACAGACAAAAGCAAGAACACAAACAGATTCAAGACGTTGGCAAACCTGTTGAACGAATAGGATAGTGACCCAATTTCATGGGCAGACAAGGAGATGGAAATCCAAGAGGAAATGGGATGCGACACTCATGGTAACGTACCACTCTCATGAGAACAAAACCTATCTGCATAGTTCAGCTTAACACGAACCATAGCAACACAGTATATTACACAATGCTGAATACCTTCATAGACAAATTTGACATAATACTAGTCACGGAACCATGGTGGGGAGAAATAGGAAATGGTCAACGTGGCCCAGCAGCACTGGGAGCATGGTCTCTATCCCACCAACAAACAACATACCAAACAACAGAAGACCATGAGTAATGGCATATGCCAAAAGAAGACAAGACTTCACGATAACCTTGAGGTCAGACATAGCAGAAGACCTGGATATACAAGTACTGGATGTTTTGCAAGCTAATTACCCAACAGTGGCTATCATCAACATGTACAGTCAACCAAAAACATGACTACAACAATCAAATAATAGGGACATGACGGATCGAATCCAGGAACTGAGAATCCCACAAGACAGGCCAGTAGTCATCAGTGGCAATTGGAACCAACACCACCCAATGTGGAGCAAAGGGGACCAGGAACCAACAGAAAAGATACAAAGACTAGTGGACTAGATGCAGGGTAAGGACTTTAGTGTACTGAATACAAAAGGCAAATGCACGTACCACAAGAATTGACAGCAAGGTGCAACATCAGTACCAGACCTGACATGGGTGAACTTGGAGGCGATCACACTGGACATGACAAAGGAGTGGGCCATAGACCCAAACCTGGCACGTGGCTCAGACTACTTTGCACTAAAGTGGATATAATACTAGTCACAGAACCATGGTGGGGAGAAATAGGAAACGGTCAACGTGGCCCAGCAATCACTGCCTAGAGACAGGACATCACTCAAAACAATGGCACAGAGCAGTAGCAGTAGCACTCAAGAAACCAAAAAAGCCGGACTATACAGAATCCAGAGCCTACAGGCTCATACAACTACTGGAATGCTTGGGTAAGGTCTTGGAGGGGATTATAGCATGACAGATAAGCCACATGGTTGGCAGAGGAGATCTGGTCCCACCCACCCAATTTGGTGGCCACCCTTGCAGCTCCATGACCAATACACTGATGACACATTGAAGACATACAGGTGGCAAAGAACCATGAAAAAGTAACAACAGTACTCACATTTGATATTTCAGGATTCTTTGACAATGTCAACCATGCACGCCTACTGTGGGAACTGCGATGAAAAGGCATCCTGCTACCAATAGTTAAGTGGGTAGTGTCATTCCTAAGCAACAGACAAGCCATGGTGTGCCTGGATGGAATCAGAAGCAAAATGAAAACAGTCAGAAATGGTATACCACAAGGATCCTCAGTATTGCCAATACTATTGATGATATACAGGAGCAAGATACTCAAATTAATGGAGGCAAGACAGTCAAAATTGATCAATGCGGAATGCCTATGTCCAAGAAGAAACACCCCCAGACATAACAATGCACATGTACATTGACAACAGCACACTAATGATATCCTCACCATTGCTAGACATAAATGTACAAAGACTGAGGGAGAAATTCATCTTTGTCAATTCATGGCTGACAAAAGTTGGACTTTTGACAGCACTAGAAAAGACAGAACTGATGCACCACTCATGGCGACTGGACCATGGACACTCCCCTCCCATCAAACTACCAATGCTGGACAGCACAGAAACAATGATCAAGGTGGGCAAAACCATCAGAATATTGGGACTGCATATAGACAGGAAACTAACTTTCAACCAGCATGTTCAAAAGGTGGTCCACAAGGCAAAAAACGCAGTCACAGGGGCACAAATACTAGCAAACATGATGTGTGGTATCAGCCAGAACTAACTACAGACAATGTACAAGGCATGCATAGCACCAATCCTGACCTATGCAGACCCAGTGTGGTGGACAGAAACAAAATCCACATGGGAAAGCTCAAAAAAGTCCAAAACAAAGCATTTTGGCACATGGCCAGGGCATTCAAAACCATGCTGATTAAAGCACTGGAGATAGACATGGCTATCCCTTCAATTGAACTGACCTTGGACCTAACAGCCGAAAGATATGCCAACAGACTACACAGACTGAAATACACTAACTTGGTGGTACAGAGACCCTCAGAGATATGGCAAAGAGACAGACAGGTAGTGAACCCCCCACCATTACCATCCAGGATGATCACACAGAAAAAGAGAGACATGAAACTAACACAGCTCAAAAGGATCACAAGACTAACGTACAATCCAGTGGAGGGAGAAAATATCGAACCATTCATAATGCTCCCATGAGGAAAGACAGCAGAAGAGCAGAGTACCAGACTAACAATCACAGGAGCACTAAGGAAAGGGAAAAAGGCAGAAGAAGCAAAAAGACACAATGAGAAATTTGAAAGGATATCAAGGGACAGAACAAGGATAGCGACATACTCCAATGGCTTGATGCAAGAGAAAAATCAGAACACCAAGGTCACAAGCTGGGGAATAGTTGGTTACCACTTGGGATGCAAAATTTTTGCTGACAGAGAGGATATGGGACACAAGGCAGAGGTGTATGATGCAGAACTCACAGGCATAGCAAGGGCACTGAAGGCAGCCACAGATTATGCTAGTAGATGCAGGCACATGAAACATATTCATGTCTTCGCTGACAATATGGCAGCAGTGACCACAGCATACAGACCCAAACCAAAAGCAGGGCAACTACAAATGATAAGAGTGACAAAGACAGTAGATGAATTTCTGAAGAGAGAAGAAGACAGAATGGTAAGCATTGAATGGTGCCCAGGACATGAAGATGTGGCCGGCAACGAAAGAGCGGATGCAGAAGCCAAGGCAGGAGCTGAGATATGGGCACCAGACTACACAATGCTAACAAATGCCAAGAGGAAGACGAGAGAAAGAATACTAGAAAGGTGGAAAGCACAATGGACAAAAACACCACCATCAGGTGGCTTTGCAGTGGCAAACAGACTACACCCATGATGGAAACCGAGAGAACACATCATATGCACAGAGAGGGAGGTCTTTGGGAGATTAACACAATGTCAGATGAAACACACATTCATTGGTGAGTCCTATGCTAAATTTGTACCTGACAAGTCAACTAGGTGCATATGCAGAGCACACTTCCAAACAAGGGAACATGTCCTCAAGGAATGTCTGAACTATGACAACCACAGACACATCCTGAAGGAGACAGATGAACAGATGGGACTGGGAATCCTGCTAGGCACAAAAGAAGGAATAGAGGTGATGGCAAAGTTCCTAGCAAAATCTGAGGCCTTCACAAAAATGGGCAAGAAACATGTTCAAAAGCCAGAACCAAAAGAAAGCAACAAAGATAACAATGAGGAAGAGGGAAGGTGGTAGACACAGATGGAAGGAGACATAGAGGCAGACTACAGCCTAGTGGAGGGTGAGGGGTGAGGATTATGGGAAGGAAGAGAGAGGGAGGAGAGAAGGTGGAGAAGAGAGAAGAGGAAGAACAAAGAACAAAGAAGGACACATAGGACAGGAAGACGGTGCAAGGAGGTACACACCACAAGGAGTCGTGACACCTTGCGTACATGAAGAAATAGGAAGAACAGAGAAAAACAAAACCCCCAACCAATCCAATTATCTGAACTAACCAACACATCCATGCTCTCCTACACTACTTTGCAATGTTACCCTTGCCTACACACATGCCACCCAAACTCTGCGAGGACAGTTCCAATACTATATGATACAAAACACAGATACCACTGCAAAGAACACTACGTTACACAACTAGAGTAGAGTAGTACTTTTACTTTACACATGCATCTTAGCCCAGTATTGTGGCTTGCTGGTGGCAAAAACTGAATTCATTCATTCATTCATTCATTTCTAGACCAAGGTTCTTTTCATGTGATTGACTTTTTGTGACATGTGACAGATCAACATGTCAAAAACCTTCAAAAACCTATAGATACTATAGACTGCTATAGAGGCTAAATTTATGTTGGGGACATGATATTTGTAATATCACAACAGATACCACAGCCACAACATCAGGGCCAACCATGGCCACCAACCGCTTTGTACAATCACCTTGCTTTGTCCAACGTAGAATATATTAACTCACCATAGACACACAGTACCCTCAGTTTGTTGTTATGCACTGAGGGTACGTCTTGCTCAATTACCTAAACATGCATACTTACTGACTAACAATACCTGAAATTCACTTAGACATTATTTACTAGGTACCTTCAAATACAGTTTGTTGTTATGCACTGAGGAATTAACTTAGACGTTATTTACTAGGTTGAGTGACCAATACAGTAGAAGATGGGTCAGACTCCAACAATTTACTAATTTGACTTTGTCTTAGCAGGGCTCCGTATCACCAGCTTAGAAAGTTTTTTGTCACATCTCTGAGCGTCAAAGATATCCAATGAGTACTGGGCCCCTCCTTCAGTGTAAATCTTGCTTTGAGCTAACCTGTCTGTCCCAATGATTTGAAGACACGTGAACCCAAATGATATACAAGTGAGTCAATATGCATGTATGTGTGCAAATGATACTGCCCATGACTACAAGAAAATATTGGTGAGTCATCTTCTTCATAATTTGAAATATCTTACCATAGAAAGTGGGATGTATACTCGGACAGACATGGCTTGAAGTGATGTTGCCTTTCCAACATCTGTAACAGAAGCATAGAGTCCACTTGCTGCCTTCTTGTACATATCAAGAATTTTGCCAATGTAAATATGTTTGTCTATACAAAAGATAGCATAACTTCCAATTTGCATTGGAAATAAATTGTTGACATTTTTTGCTGCCAGGTTTGGAAGTTCTGTGTGATAATCATAAGTAATTAAATTGGCAAATAAAAAGACACACTTGCCTCCTGGAGTAAGAAGAGAACAAAGGCTTTGAGCAATGCTCAACCAGTGCATTTCATGGTCTTTCTTTGGTTGAGCTTTTTGGAGTGTTGCATCAAGCTGTTGCCCAATCCAGAGACAATGTGATGCTTCTTTCATTGACATTTTCATCACAACACCTGATTTCTTGAATGCATCCTCATGCTCTTTTTCTGCAGCTGCAAATCAAGGGTTGAGCTTTACTGAGTGTTCAGAATGAACTGTGGTGCCAGATTGTAGGTGTTTTTGGCATGCAAGCATAGCTGAAATCAATATGTTCCAGAACCATCAAAGAGTACACTTTTAGGAAGAAATGTTGATGTTGAGCCATCCACAGAAATAGAAAGATCGAGTGACTTGAGCGTGGGTAGACAGGGTATATTGGAAGATATTTTTGGATCCTCTCAACAAGCCTCTAGATGGTCAACTTCCTCACACAGAGCAGCATACCATGTGGTATAATGTGCAGCAGAGGTTGTAAGTAGCTTCAAGTGATAGATTGGTGCCAAATAGATTTTCAGTTTCATTGATATCTGAATTAGAATCAATGTCACTTTCAACGTCAAAGTCGACATCTGCTTTGGTATTGGAATGAGACTTTTGTGTCTGAGGTGGGATAAAGCCAGGAGGTATAAGGTCAACTAGTGTATTCACTGTTGGAAGTGATGCAGGAATCTTCAACAAGTCCTTGCATATTTGACATGCTTCCAGGATGTCAGGTTCTGCTGACCTCGGGGGCTCAGTCTACTGGGCGAGTCCACCTTACGGCTATTCACCGTGCACAAACACAGAGCACCGGGAGTAGCGCGAGGCGTAGGAGACTGAAGCAGGGCGGGGGGTGGTGCGTGGAAGAGTGCCGGTAGTGCCGGGGGTAAGACGAGTGCTGGGGAGGGTGAAGGACAAGTGCCAGGGGTTGGCGCGAGTCCCGGGGGTGCAAGAGAGTGAGACGAGCGAGCGCCAGTGAGCAAGCGAGTCCCGGGGATCAAGAGAAAAGCAGACGTGGGGACTTAGCGAGTCCCGGGGATGGAAACAGAGCCGGGGAAGTCAAATAGCCAAAAGGGGAAAGAGTTGAGATAAGATAGCGGGGAAGGGAAACGATTAAGTCAAAGAGAAGAGAGCCGGGAGCGAAGAGTCAAGAGAACTTAGAGTGGAAAAGAGAAGAGAGGACAACGAGAATGGATTAAGAGTACAAGACGAGTAGAGATGAGATAGAGAGTCGAAACGAGACGAGTACGAGAAAAGAAGCAAGTAAAGTAATGAAACCGGGACACACGAGAGACAAAACAGAGACAAAAACACACAGACAAGACAGGGTTACGGTAATATCAAGACTAGAGTACCTACTTACTACTCTGCGCCTTATATACTATGTAGTACGTATGGCCCAGGGGTCGGGCCTGGGTTCCAGCAGCGGGTCGCGGCGCTGGGGCTTGGGATGAGACCCAGGGGCCCCACGGGACGGGGCAAGGCTAAGACATGTTGCACGGTGCGGAGGTCTCATACTGGAAGCGCAGAGACATGCGGCGGTGGTGCTGTGAGGAGGGAGCAGGAGCGGGGCGTGGTGTGCAGAGGTCAGCAGCAGTGATGCGCGATCATGATGCGTGATGGGGGGGTCTCGGCGTGGGTTGGGGGTGACGGGTGGTGCCGGCGCTGATTGATGTGATAGCCGAGACCCGGCGCTGATGTGGCGGTCACGGCAGTGATGGCCGGGGGGTCCCGCGAGTGGCGGTGGCTGTGGCATTGATGGGTGGTGATGGCCGGTGATGGCCGGGGGAGTTGGCCGGGTGGCGGTCTGGGCCCAGGGCGGTTGTGGGGGCGGTTCTGGGAGTGCTGGAGTCCCGGGGCCAGGGCTGAGTCCTGGGGGTCGGTAGCGGGTCGTGACACAGGAAGCCCAATTCAACAAGGCTGTTGAGATCATGACGTGATAGGTTCACTGTTGCATGCTTTTTATTGTCTGATGTAAGTGGGGTAGCATCATAGTCCATTATATATCTGGAGGCAGAATGACATTCATGTTTCTGCTTGAATCTACCAGACAGAAAAAGTTTTTGTCGAAGTTCTGTGTTTGACCATTTTGAGAAACTCGCCATAATTGAAATTTGGCAGGATCATCCATGCAAGACCAAAAAAATGTTCAACAAACTCAGTACCCATCAACCAAGGACAGAAGACCTCATTAGCATAGCAGTCCGAGTAAACCAGAGCAAGAAGTACAAGAGAGTCGCATAGCCAATTGAAGATGTGAAAGCTTGCTGGAGATATAAAGGATTGTGTTATTGAATACAGATCTGGAAATTTCAATGCCAACTTTAAGATGTGATTGCACCATATTGATGTGAAAATAGGACTTATTTAATCTTATCAATAAGATTATCTGATTAGATTAAGATAAACTTTTTCACTTAGTTGCATTGGGCTTAGTTACATGCACACACACTCTTAGTCAACAAAATAATATAGTTTTATTTGATGTAAAATAGTGGCTTTTGCTCATACAAATTGGAGGCTAATAAACCAAATTCAAGTCCAATATATAATTAATCATCCCCAAAGAGACCGCCAAAATCAAGCCTGAGCTCTTGAGCCTAAGATGTCTGTGCACTGGGGACTCCATGTCGTGGCAAGCTGCTTGCTTGCCCATCATCCTGAAACTGTCCCTCTTTTATATCCTCTGGTGGCACGCACAGACCAGGCATGTTTCACATGATTACGCTGCTTCCTGGCATACCCGGGGGTGCCGACACCACCTTGGCATGTTCAGACCATCCCAGAGGAATGGTTTAGCCTTGCTTCAGCTAAAACCATCCCTCTGGCCCTGTTCTGGCCATCTGGTCCTTCCTGTCACGACCCGCTACCGACCTCCGGGACTCAGCCCCGGCCCCAGGACTCCAACCCTCCCAAAACCACCCCCACGACTGCCCCGGGCCCAGACCGCTACCTGGCCAACTCCCCTGGCCATCACCGGCCATCACCGGCCATCGGCGCCACCAGCCACCGCCACCCGCTGCATCCCCAGCCATCACCGCCGTGACCGCCACATCAGCACTGGGTCTCGGCTATCACACCACATCAGCGCTGGCACCACCCGTCACCCCCGGCCCGTGCTGAGACCCCCATCATGCATCATGATCACGCATCACTGCCGCCGACCTCCACATGCCACACCCCGCTCCTGCTCCCTCCTCACAGCACCACCACCGCATGTCTCTGCGCTTCCAGTATGAGACCTCCGCACCGTGCGACATGTCTTAGCCTCGCCCCATCCCGCGTGGCCCCCGGGTCTCATCCCAAGCCCCGGCGCTGTGACCCGCTG
Organism: Termitomyces sp. T69sscA; assembly: GCA_017657225.1. Lineage (NCBI taxonomy): Eukaryota > Fungi > Basidiomycota > Agaricomycetes > Agaricales > Lyophyllaceae > Termitomyces > Termitomyces sp. T69sscA. The sequence continues at coordinate 12,096 of JAGGAQ010006150.1, forward strand.
CTGGAACCCGGGCCTGATCCCCAGGCCATATGTACTACATAGTATATAAGGTGCAGAGTAGTAAGTAGGTACTCTAGTCTTGATATTACCGTAACCCCGTCTTGTCTGTTGTGTTTTCGTCTCCATTTTGTCTCTCGTGTGTCCTGGTCTCATCACTTTTACTTGCTTCTTTTCTTGTACTCGTCTCGTTTCGACTATCTGCCTCGTCTCCACTTGTCTCGTACTTCTAATCTATTCTCGTTGTTCTCTTCTCTCTTCTCTACTCTAAGTTCTCTTGACTCTCTGTTCCCGACTCCTCTCTTCGACTTAATCGTTTCCATCTCCTGCTATCTTATCTCGACTCTTTCCCCTTTTGGCTATCCAGCTTCCCTGGCTTGCTTCTATCCCCGGGACTCGCTAAGTCCCCATGTCTGATTTTCTCTTGATCCCCGGGACTCGCTTGCGCACCGGCGCTCGCTTGTCTCACTCTCTTGCACCTCCGGGACTCACGCCGACCCCCGGCACTCGTCCTTCACCCTCTCCGGCACTCGTCTCACCCACCGGCGCTACTGGCACTCTTTCACACACCGCCCCCTGCCCCGCTTCGGTCTCCTACGCCTTGCGCTCCTCCCGGTGCTCTGTGTTTGTGCACACGGTGCTTAGCCGTAAGGTGGTTCGCCCAGTAGACTGAGCCCCCATGGTCAGCGGAACCTGACACTTCCCTCATCCTCTGTTCTTCCATCTCCATGGTTTTCAAGGGTCAGGGACGCCATGGTGCAAGGGTAGGGCCTGTGTGGAGGACAAGACATGAATGGTGGAGGTAAAAGTGTGTTAAGCTGATTTGGTCAAAGGTTTAATTGGCTGATTGATTGATTCAATTGATTGATGTGATCAGTGATGTCTGAGACTTCATTGGTACAGCCACCTTCCAGACATCAGTGGGTTGTCATCAAGATCTGATGATCAGATTAGCACAGCCACTGCTCTGGAAGTCAGCGTTTTGTGCCTTATATTCATGTCTAAGAGTCGGAAAGAATTATATGTTCTGTTATGTATTTGCATCTAACCTAACCTTGTAATCTAACCCAATTCTCACATGCCAAGTTGGGAGATGCATCACATCCAATGACTCTACTTGGTCCTGGGTAGAAACTTGCCCAGCCATATCTGAGCCCAGAAACACATCAAGGTAGTGAAATAAATGCAAAGGTCCATAGACGGTGCCAAGTCTAGCTTATCCTTCAGTAATAGAAGCATCTCTTCTGACACGGGCAGGCGTGGTGGTTTGATAGAGGAAGCGGGCCTTTGATTCTTGACACTTTGGATGATATAGGTGAGTTGATTGCTTTGTGAGTAAGGAAAACCATGTTGAATGTGCCAAGCCCAAATGGCATTGCATTTAGCTGAAACTGTTTGGCCTGCAACTTTGCCCATGAAGGACACCGAGTATTCATACAAGATTGAGTCAGGGACAGGCAGAAGCAGGTCAAAGTCCCCATTCCTAACCCTACACCACTTTACAAATTCCTTAATTGCCACATCGTACCAAGAGGTTGTAGAAGTCTTCCACACCTTTTCCAAGGTACTGCAGGTATGGGTTGACAATGGAACATGGTTGCTCAGCCATGGAAGCATTCTCTGAGCATGCTTTGTTACTTTATCTGTTTTCTCATATTCTTGCCTTTGAACTGTGTGAATAGGAAGAACAGCTGTGGGCGGCAGTGGAGCATCTGCTGGTTCGAAATGACCATCTTTTGCTCTTGCAAATATAGAGTGTACATGATGCAGAGCAAGCTGTGTGATAATATGGTTTGCATGTGTTACTGAGTTCATTGTATAGGTACCAGAATGTAATGCCGATTTGACCATGGGTGGATGCCAGTAGGTTGATAGACTTTGTGTCAGCCCCCAAGTATGTGTCAGCCTCCAAGTAGTGTGATGGACTTTGAGTCAGCCTCCAAATTTGAATCAGCCTCCAAGCTGGATTAGAGATATGTGGCAAAAAGGGATTGTATTATGAATTTCATGTGCCAGAGTTTATTCATGTATGTTACAAGTAATTATGTAGATGTGCGATAGGTCTGATAAGTTGAAGTAGTAACATTCTGTGATACAGATGCTCTAAGATAATCTGGTAACGCAGGGGGAATAGGGTAAATTAGATGTTGCAGAGGAAATATACCATGTGAAGGATTATCTGCTAAATTGGTGTCCATAGCAATCCATTTTACTGTTACCCAAATTGAGTGTTCCTGAAAGTCCGACACTATATGTTGCAACACCACATTTGATGCAGAGTTATGAGATTGTCCAGCCACAAGGGCCCTGATGCAACCAGGGTTGTCAGAATACACAATAATATGGCACTTTGTCAGCTTTGAAGAGACAAACATATGGATGGTGAGGTTGATAGCTATCATCTCTGCCCAGCCAATGTCCTGCTTGTCTGTCCTCCATCCAGGGATAAGCTTCCAAGTCAACCATTTCCTGTTTAAAACAAGACCAATGCCCCATGAAGTGGATGTGTTTACATGGACAACCATATCCAAGGAGTTGGGAGGGGAAACAATCAACAATGAGCAATCTGTATTCTTCAAATGGTCTTGCCACCAGGTGATATCCTCCAACACCTTATTTGTTAGTCGGTGCTTTATCCAAGGAGGGCAATCTTCCGTGAAACTGGCCTGAAACTTATACAATGATGGCATATGGAAGCATCCATCTGGGACTACCAATGTGACATGATTCAGCGTGCCAATCAGGGACTCGGCATCTTTGAGTGAGATCAGAGAGTTGAGAGACCATGCTGATAGCTTCTGGAGGTATTTGTTGCACTTGCTCGTGAGAAGAGAGACCGTCTTATCCTTGAGAGACCATTCAAAATCTATGTATGTGAAGGACTCCATGAATGAGACAAACTTGTCCTGTGCTCAAGGCCAACCAAGTTCATTTGCAATTGACCAAATCAAATCCTCTCTGTACTTGTAATGCAAAGATCGGTCCACCCATGTGTGTAAGTATCAAAAAAGAAAAAAAGATAAAATCATCCACCCACTTCAGGACAGCTTTGATCCTGTGAGCCAGATAAATAGCAACCATGGCATTGGCCACCCATCTGAAGATACCTAGTGCAGGAGAAACACCAAAATTTAAATGATGATCTGGAACCACCTTACTGTCAATGGACAAGGCTGTGAACAGGCAATCCTCAAGTTTAGTGGGAATAATCTGGAAAGCTGACTCAACATCAAACACCGCCACCTGCGTGACTGGAGGAGCATTTGCCACTAAAAGCCAGCATGTGAAGAACATTCTCCAGTCACATTGAAACTGAGAGGCATCAATGAAAGAGTTGATGGACATCACACCAGGGAGATTGCAAGGGTCAGAGTGGTCCACTGTGATACGGAGTTTTCTTTGAGACAATTCAATGACATTCAAAGGCACAGTACAATAAGGTCCAATTAGACACTAAATAAGTGAAGGGGGGTAGCCAGTCAAAACTTGACCTAAATTGTGTTCCTTTGCATATTTGGTAATTACTAACTCGTGGTGTTTTCATGTGCAGTAGTGATTAGGGGGGGAAAAAGTGTGATCTACTGAGAAATTATTCAAACCTAAGTTATGTTAGAAAGCGAGTGAGATGAGAAGGGGGAAGAGGAACCTAGAGAGAAACCATATTCCAAACCATGAACAACATGTGCAAAATGTTGCAATAGACTGGTGCACTCCAATGCCACACACTATTGGGGTATCCAAAGGGGTGTGGTTATTGAGCAGAATAAGTCAAGCAGCGCATGTCTGGGCTGTGTGCTGGCCATTGCCGCAAAGAGAACAGCTGTGTCAATGGGAGCAGTAGCTAGCAAGGCAGGAATGAGGGCCATTGAATGTGAAGCAGTAGGTATGTCCTTTGGCATTGAGCCATCAACCATTGGTGCAGCGCAGGAAATGACTTGGCCAGGTACAGTTCTCAAAGCAGTGGTCATTGCTGCCACAGACCATGCATCTAACTGAGCAGGGTGTGGCCTCCTTGGAATTAGTGTCATAAGGGCGGCAGCCTCCTCTGGCCCCACAGCAATGGAGGTGGCTTCCACCATGGTGTGACATGAAGGATGCATGTCACGACTCACTACCAACCCTCAGGACTCCAACCCTCCCAAAAACGACCCTCACAACCGCCCTGGGCCCGGACTGCTACCTGGCCAACCTCCTTGGCAACCCCCAGCCATCACCACCCGTCACCACCACCAGCCACTGCCACTCTCGGCATCCCCTCAGCCATCACTGCCATGACTGCTGCATTAGCGCTGGCCTCAGCTATCACACCACCCATAACCGCCACATAAGCGCGGGCCTTGGCTATCACACTGCCCATAACCGCCACATCAGCGCTGGCATTGGCAACACTCAACATCCCCAGCCTGTGCTGAGACCCCCATCACACATCACAATCATGCATCACTGCTGACTCGACCTCTGCACACCACACCCCACTCCCGCTCCCCTCCTCACTGCTCCGCTGCCGTGTGTCTCTGTGTCTCCAGTGCAAGACCTCTGTGCCGCACAACATGTCTCAACCTCCACCCTGTCCCACACAGCCCCTGGGTCTCACCCCACGCCCTGGTGCCACGACCTGCCACTGGAACTTGGGCCTGAGCCCTGGGTCCTACCTACTGTGTAGTATATAAGTCGTAGAGTAGTAAGTAGTACTCTAGTCTTGATATTACCGTAACTCTCATATTGTTTTGTTGTGTTTGTCTCTGTTTTGTACTCTTGTGCATTCTGGTCTCGTTAGTCCTACTTTGCTTCGTTTCTTATCATACTCATCTTATATCGTCTTCTTTTGTTGTCTCTACTCATCTCTTCCTCTAATCTCACTCTGCTTTGCTCCTTGTCTCTCCATCAATCCTAAGTTCTCTCTTCTTTTCTGTCTCTGGTTCCCAATCTTGACTTATTCTGTTTCCTCTCCCCTTATCTTATCTTGACCCTTTCTCCTTTTGGCTCACTTAATCTCTGCACCCCTGTTTCCATCCTTGGAACCTGCTAAGTCTCCACGCTCGCTATCTCTTGAACCCCGGGACTTGCTCACGCACCAGCGCTCACTCGTTCCACCCTCCTATACCTCCAGGACTCATGACTACTCCCCAGCACTTGTCCTCCACTCCCCCAGCACTCGCCCCCTCCTCCTGTATTACCAGCACTTCCTTACACATCTCCTCCACCCCACTTCGGTCTCCTACACCTCATGCCCTACTGGTACTCTGCATCTGCAGACACAGTGATCACCACATAAGGTACTTGCCCAGTGGACTGAGCCCCCATGGTCAGCAGAACCTGACAGTGCGTTCCAAAACAATGACATTTCTGAGGAGGCCCAAAAGGAATGAGCAGTAGTGGGAGCGTCAGACAGCATGCAAAACAAAGGCAGGGTGGCTGTGGATGTTATACCATCCCTGAAAAGAACATCCAAAGGAAGGTTCAGAGCCCAACACAGGCTGTCAGTCATAAAATCTTGCAATTTCTTCTCAAACACAAGCTTGTGCCACTTGTGAATGGTGAGGGTGACACTGTTTTGTAGGTAGAAATGACGGATATAAATATCATAGGCAAGGTACATGGAAAAGTGGTCACTGAAGTCATGGCGATGTTGAATGTGGTTGTAATGCTGTTCAAAGGAGGTTGCAATGGCATGTGCTGTGGGTCTCCAATCTGACCTTCCAGCCCAGCCTTCAGGCAGTGACAAATGACCCAGACAAAGGTTTTCGATGCCTGCAAGGATTTGTAGGTGCTAATGAAGTGCTCCTTACTGAGGTCAAATCTGGTAGACATGACTTGCAGTTCACCTGAGGCCAAAAAAGAGAGGGCAGAGTCACAAGACAACAAGGAGTGGTCAGAGCCCTGTGACACGCCACATTGGTAAGGGCATCCAGCAGCATGTAAGTAGTCCAGCCTGCATTGAAGACCCACTGGATACGTAATAGAATAGGCATAATATTGGGATCGAGCTCCTTGGTTACTGCAGGCAGAGTGCCCAGCAATGGATGAGGGCCCAATAAGGGGGCAGAGGACATGGTAAAGCGGGGGGCACTGCAATTGGGCGAGGCGATCGAGCAAGGTGTAAAGCTAGAGGAGACAGGGAACATGATGTCTGCAGTGGCAGGTGGTGTAAAGCCAGTGGTTACAGGATGTGTAAAGCCTGGTATGGGAGGTGTAAAGCCTGATAACAGGAGAGGTGTAAAGCTATCAGAAGACGCTGCAGCATGAAGAGAAGTAAAGCCCCCATTCTGCAAGGTAAGCATCGGCAGAAGAGCCATGGATGGCAAAGCCTGGTGCATAAAGCCAGTGGGAGGAGCCAGAGGAAGCATAGATACCACCAAGAAGGATGCAGCAAGGAGTGCAGGGAGATTTATGAGCTGGCTGCTGAAACACTGGAGCAGATCCAGAAGGGCAAAACATGACATAGTGACTGTAGAAGAGGCTGCTGAAGGGTCACCAAACTCCTGGAGGAAGGCCAGGGCATTGGAAGGCAGTGGCCCAGTTCCCAGTGCAGGGCCTGCCGCGGGTGGAGCAGCAGCTAGCAAAGTGGCAGCAGGTGGTGCAACCACAGGCATGGCAAGGCCAATGGATCTGAAAGCAGGTTGAAGAGAGGTGACAGCCAGGCTAGAGAAACATGGGTTAAGTCTAGAGAGGCAGCAAGCAGGAGCATGGGATGACATAGTCAGAATGCAGGGCAGTATGGGAGTGTTGTGAAGGAACGGCAAAGGCCGTGCAGGAGTCTGGGCTGGGGTAAACAGAGTAGTGGGCACTGAGTCGGCGAGAGGGGAGGATAATAGTGTGTTGGACAGTAGGGCCATGGCTCTAGCAGAGGAGGGGATTAAACTCTGTGGAGCCAGCTGTGGAGGGCCAAGATTTGGAGGCTCATGAGGAGGGGGAACACATGAAGTGGCAGATGTCATGACCTGCTACTGACCCCCAGGACTCCAGCACTCCCAAAACCACCCCCATGACCACCCTGGGCCCAGACCGCTACCCAGCCAACTCCCCCGGCCATCACCAGCCATCACTGCCCGTCAACGCCACAGCCACCACCACTCGCGGCACCCCCCAGCCATCACCGCCGTGACTGCCACATCAGCGCTGGGTCTCAGCTATCACATCACATCAGTGCCGGCACCACCTGTCACCCCCAACCCGCACCCCCATCACACATCATGATCGCACATCACTGCTGCCAACCTCCGCATGCCACGCCCCACTCCTGCTCCCTCTTCACTGCACCACCACCATGTGTCTCTGCATTCCCAGTGTGAGACCTCCACGCTGCGCGACATGTCTTAACCTCGCCCCATCCCGCGTGGCCCCCGGGTCTCACCCCAAGCCCCGGTGCCATGACCCGCTGCTGGAACCCGGGCCTGAGTCCCGGGCAATACGTACTGCGTAGTATATAAGTTGTAGAGTAGTAAGTAGGTACTCTAGTCTTGATATTACCATAACCTGTCTTGTCTGTTGTGTTTTGTCTCTGTTTTGTTTTCTCATGCATCCCGGTCTCATTACTTTTACTTGCTTCTTTTCTTGTACTTGTCTCGTTTTGTCTCTCTGTCTTGTCTCCACTCGTCTCGTACTTCCAATCTATTCTCGTTGTTCTCCTCTCTCTTTTCCACTCTAAGTTCTCTTGACTCTCCATTCCCGGCTCCTCTCCTTGACTTAATCATTCCCATCTCCTGTTATCTTATCTCGACTCTTTCCCCTTTTGGTTATCCGAATTCCCCGGTTCTGTTTCCATCCCTGGGACTCGCTAAGTCCCCGCGTCTGATTATCTCTTGATCCCTGGGACTCGCTCACTCACCGGCGCTTGCTCGTCTCATTCTCTTACACCCCTGGGACTTGCGCCAACCCCCGGGACTCGTCCTTCACCCTTCCCGGCACTCATCTCACCTACTGGCGCTACCGGCACTCCCCCACACACCACCCCCGCCCCGTTTCGGTCTCCTACGCCTCGCGCTCCTCCTGGTGCTCTGTGTTTGTGTACACGGTGATTAGCCGTAAGGTGTTTGCCCAGTAGACTGAGCCCCCGTGGTTAGCGGAACCTGACAGCAGATGGAGGAGGAGAAGGAGTATATATGCATGGGTGGGCAGTGGAATCCAAGAACAGAATATCCTTGTCAGAAGCAGAGGGTGAAGAGATGTCTGCCTTGTCATTGGTGACGTCCTCCATGGTGGAGAGATGGGGGTGTGTGGAGAACAATTCCCTTGCAATCATGTCGATGGTAATCCCACCCAAGCCAGTAAGAGAGGAGACATGTTTAAAGCGAGTATGCAGGCATTAAGAAGTGGTCTCTGCCTGTTGGAAGGACACAAGAGAGGATGCCAGAGAGGATGAGGCTGTGGAAGAAAGACACAGCCATGAGAAAAAAAAAAAAAAAACCTGTGCCTAGAACATGCTAACACCCAGCATAATTGGCAGGAAGGTAAGAATGTGGAGTGAGGAGAAGAGTGCAGAGACAAAGAGGACAGTAGGTGTAGAAGGAGTAGGAGAGATGGATTTTGAGAGAATGCCTACATATGCACAGTCCCAGAGATGATGATTGTGCTCCAAGCCAGAATCTCTGTGACTGTGACATCGGCACAAAACCCATTCTGCGTTCAGCAATTCTTTCCTTCTGCAAACGGTCAGCCCATCACAATCTGCCATCAAATCACATAGCCACTCATTTGGGAATCAGCACTGTCACCTTTGGTGATGGCAGGCTTGGCATGTCTCTGTTCATTACTCTCATAGTGTGTTCTTTGGCTTTCTGGTATGCCTTTTTGCCTACAGTTTTTGGCTTTTATCCTAACAACCCACAGTTTTTGGTCGTTCTGCCAGGTTCTTCGGATTTCCTTTTATGTTTTTTTTGGCTGTCTTACTTTGAGATAGCTGTATCAATATATGCAGAAAGAAGCGAGCTCACAAGGCTGATAGAACCTGGTCATGGATAGCCATTGTTCAGCTGATCCAAGCGTCAAAGAGGTTGCCTGTAATATAAGTTTAGATCTACAGCACAGTTAAGCAACAAGAATTAGAACCATACCAGGAATGAACAGATAGACAAAACATGACAAGCAGCTCCATCATCCTGCTTGTCAGCATTCTCAACATCTTGGAGCACCAATCCATTATTGGGACATCCATATATGTCAACAAGTGACCGGTTCACAAAATAGCCTATGCCAAGGCTTGCAGTATGTGTTCCATGCTGTGGCTGATTGTAGCATGTTTCTCGAGCATGTGGAGGATCTGTAATTGACACAAGTGGTCTGATATCCTTAAATATGGGTGCTTTGAGATAAATACCATAGAGAGAGTACTCATATGTGATTGCTGGCAGTTCTGATGCCACTCTATCCATTGTATTCTGTGCTGATAACTCAGCAGATGCACCATCAGCTGCAAATGAAACCACAGGAAGCTTTAGATATTCAGCCATCTTGAGAGCCTTGATCTGTTGTGAGTAGATGAAGTCAGAATCACCACCACTTATTATTGGTAGTGCAGCAACAATTTGAGGAGGGATCTGTGGCAGGGGAATCTGAAAACAAATTGAATTTCTTATAGATACCAAAGCAGCAATCACACCTTAACCATATAGACGCGCACTTGAGTACTGAGTGTCTTTTCCTCTTTAACTTTGCTAATTACATCACCAATGTTGGTAACATCTGAAACCTTGCAAGACTCCATGCAAAGCATAGAACCAAGAACATGGCCACCATAATCATTGGAGTATGTGAGCCGTGGCCTGACCTTAGTACAGTCACTTGCAAATGAAACAGGCCCAGTATATCCAACTGCATCCACAAGATGCTTGACCTTTGCAAGGTTCTCATAAATTAGGTGTGGATTTTGTAATGTATCATCCAGACTTGCAACAAGTGTACTAAAAATCTCTATTCAACATGATATAGATGAAAGTTGATTGTATCTTACCGTAGATGTTGTGTTGATGTACCCAAATGAGGAGCAATAAGACTATGCTGTTGCGCTGAGTTTAAGCCATGAGATCAAATCAACATCATATAGTTGAGGAAGTTTTCAGGATATCATACACCATACTTGGCATCAAGATTAACAGAGAGGTCTTGGTTCAGCTTGTTGACCAGAACCTCACATACATTATGAAAGACGTCAAGATTCTTGAGATTACCATTCTGTGCATGCATATATAGCTGTAAGAAGCAGTATATATCCTGTCTACATTCAAGAAGTCTGTGGACATCAAAAAGAACAGGATTTTGGAGCTTCTTCAAAAGAGTGTGCGCTTTGAGCAATTGAATAGTATGTGGTGCATACTTCACACAGTGTGCAAGTGCTTCTTGCTGTTCTTTGACTGAGAGCTTTGATTCTGTAATTGCCTGGATGTATCATCTCTCAGAAAGTTATCATGATGTCAAAACAGATCAGCTGACATGTTTTATTGCCTTCCCAAATGAAGGATTAATTTTTACAACTGTACAAGCATTGCAGACTTTGCTCTTGTTTTTGGTAGTTCCATGACACCGTGTAGAGCAGACAGCTCTCAATACTGAGTCAAGTTCCCAATGAGCCCATGCCATCAATGTTGTGTCAAACTTGAGCTTTTCAGCAGAAGTCCAGGAATGAATATCAATCTCTTTATTTCCACACTTGGGAATCTCCAGCTTAACAGTATTTTGGAAGTGAGGGTTTCTCTGGCTTGGAATGGGGTGAAAGGCTTATATGGAAAGATCTGGCATGCTACTCAAGCATGCATTGCAGGAGAAACACCACCATACTTCCGAGTTTGAGATTGGACAATGTATTCTTCAACTTTGTCTCCAGTAAGACCATTACATGGAACAACTGGAGGAGATAGTGTTTGAAGTGTTTCAGTTGTCGAAGGGAATATTTGGGCAATAGATCATGTCTAGTCATTTGTCAGATTGGAGTTCAGGCTTTATAGGAAGTGGACTCACTGTTTTCACCATTCAGAGGATGTATCCACCCCCCCAAGATGGAGGTGATGTTGTGTCACTTCTTTTGCATTGCCAATGAAGTAAGAGGTAATAGATGAAGCACCAGTCTACATACAGATTTCATGAGGCACTGATAAGTTGTATAGAGGGTGATCACACCTTTGGTTGGACTTTCTTTGCTCCTGCAAACTAGACATGCTCTGTCTTGAAGCCAGTAATTTGGGGACAAACCTTCTTGTGGGCCTCCCAATTCTTGATCTCAAAGATAGTCCTATTTGAGAGTTTGATCCATTTGGAACACACTTTACAGCGGACCTGGTCTTCCTTGACATGGCTAACCAAGTCATCATTCTCAAGGACTAAATGGTGGTCAGAGGTTTTCTTTTTTGGAGCTCTCCTCCTTTGGATATTGGCAAGATGCTCAATCATAGCCTAATCTATGTTAATATGGTTGCCATCTGGGTCAACAGGCTGATTGTTGCTCTCTAAATGTGTTGCATCAGTATTGGATGTACCCTAGCAATAATTGAGTGCAACCAGACTTCAAAACAAATGTGGACTAGACTCACTGTCAGGTTCCACTGACCACGGAGGCTCTGTCCACTGGGCAAATCCCTACATGGCATGCACAATGTCCACAAACACAGCGGACTGTCAAGAGTGCAGTGCATGTGAGACTGGGGCAGGGCTGGGGATGCAAGCAGTGGTCAAGCAAGTGATCACTAATCATGCTGGGGTGGGGATGCAAGTGCTGGGGATGAGGGAGAGGGTTGGAAGACAAGTGTTGGGGTAGGTGTGAGTCCTGAGGATGCAAGAGAAGGGTTGGAGATGAGTGCCAGTATGCAAGCAAGTCCCAGGGCTGGTGAACAGATAGCTGGGGCATGTGAGGGGACTTAGCAAGTCCCAGGATAAAAGGCAGGGGGTGCAGAGATCTAAGCAAGCCAAAAGAGGAACAAGTCGAGATAAGAGAGACCGAAGGGAAAATGAGATGAGTTGAGATGAAGGCAAGAGAGTAGAGAAGAAAGAGGAGACTTAGAGGCTTGGACAGAGAAAGAGAAGAGAAGCAGAGTTAGATTTGGAGTAGAGAAAAGTAAAGACGAGTGGAGCAAGACAATACAAGACAAGTACAAAACAAAAATAAGATAAGTCAAAAATGGAAACTGGGACACATAAGACTAGAAACAGAGAACAAAACATGAAACTGGAGACAAAGTATGGTAATATCAAGACTAGAGTACTAGGTGCTACTCTATGACTTATATACAAAAGGGTACGTAGGTCCTGGGGCACAGGTCTGGGCCCCAGTGACAAGTTGCAGCGTTGGGGCTTAAGGTGAAGCCTGGGGATTGTGCAAGGCAGCAGTGGTGGTCAGTGCATGTTGTGCAGCATAAAGGAAGCTCTTGAAAGGAAGGTCTTGCTTTGGAAGCATGGAAGCATGGAATGGTGGCAAGGCAAAGAGGCAAGTGGGAGTGGAGCATGGCATACAGAGGTCAGACCAGCAGTGCTGCATGGTTGTGATGCATGATGGGCATCTCAGTGGTAGCTGGGGGAGGCTTCAGTGCAGGCTAGGGGAAGTGCCAGGGGTGCTGGCGCTGATGTTGGAGGAGCACCAAGAATAGTCAGGGCCAGCGCTGATGTGGCAGTTGCACGTGGTGATGGCCAAGGGGTGCCAGAAGTGGCAGTGGCTGGTGGCAGTGATGGGTAGTGATGGCCAGGGCTGCTGAAGTGGCTGGTTGGGTAGCAGTCTGAGCCTGGAATGGTCGTGTAGGTTGGTTTGAGGAAGTTGGAGTCCCAGGCCTGGGGCTGAGTGCCAGCAGTTGGTAGTGAGTCATGACACTCACATCCATTGACTTGCCCAATTTGGGTCTGACCTCCTTCTTTATATTAACATCAACTGATGTCTCTTGTGCAGGCTGTTTGTTCCCTCTTGAACCTTGGAATTCAGGTATAGTTCAACACTTTGAAGAAACTTGAGGACATACAATGGGACTTTCTCAACTGATGTCAAGGCTTCTAGGGCAATGTGTCAAACTTCATTCTTATATCTATTTGATACTTTGTTCCAGTGGCTCTGCCCTGTCACAGCCATAATGGCCATTATTACAAAGAGGCCACAAGACCAATTGTCAAATTGGCATTCAAGTTGTACAGAGGGACAGAGGACAAATTCTCTTGCTTCCACTCTCGGCTCCACATGATTGGCCCAGCTTTCAAGCAGCGATGGATTTTGTCTACAATCCTTAGAAGAAGCTGCAAATTTGCTTAGATTCTATTATTACAATTTGAAGTGATGCTTTAACACACAGGTTCAGCCCAATACACAGAATTCAACTTTAAAATGCTATCAAACACAAATATGGTCTCCTTCAAGTAGTCCACCCATCCAAGGACTCAGTGCAATGGTGAACCTCCACACAAAGGAATTATTCAACATGTCTGGGCAAGTAATATGTCAGGGATATTTGTCAAGCACTAACAACTTATCAATCAATGTGGGTGTCAACAGTTATGTGCAGAACTCACAGCCATTTGTACATGCTCTTCAAATGTTTCAACTACTCTGGCGGAGGCTTGCCCTTGAATTAAATCCCCCATCCATGTTCTGAAGATGCACCATGGTGTGTCATCAGCAATAGTCTCTGTGTGTTGTTGCAAGACAGCACTGAAGACATTGATCACAGTCCCAGGTATCTTCTTTTCATCCTCCACAATTGCTGAGACATCCACATGATTGAACTTGATGTTATGGATCTTGTGGAATCCATTTTCTTGAAGGGCATCAATGTGGTCTTGCATTAGCTCAAATGTCATTTTTGCTTGTATCAAAAAATTAGATGAACAGTGGATATTGGCGAGTGCTTGTACAAGCTGAAAAAAAGTTGGAAACAGGGCTTAAAGCCTAATGGAGTAAGATAGAGTATGATCGTGCCCTTGACTACCTATAAAAGTAATCCATGTGGGTCACAAAATACACTATCAATGGGACAAAGATCTCAAAATTTCTTACAAAAATGCCTGAGATATGCTATATTTGGACCGAGTTTTGGCCATTTCCAGCCCTGAAATATGCTATTTTTGGGAGAGACATATATGGGAGCTTCCCAGGGCCTAAGTAAATCCAGTAAGGACTGGTGAAACCTGAGGGACCCATAGTGGATTGAAGTTAAAGAAACACAAATCAAGTTGGTTATCTGAGTGCAAAACTTGTTAGGCCATGAGAGTACTGATGTACTAGGAATGAAATTGTATTGAGGTAATGACACAATAAAAAGAGTTACATACCTAGTAACAAAATGAATAGAACTAAGAAATGTAACTACACAAGTACTGTCTTTATGTTCAAAGGTGCACATGACCATATCAGTATGGTAGAAGTAATAGTATTGTAATAGCATGTATCATGCATCATGACACCTGCCGCCCCTCCCCTCCTTGTTAAGAGAGAAGCCCAGGGAGGAAGAAAAAAAAGAAAGACAAGGAGGCCATACCGGATAGTGAGGAAAGCCCACCTCTGACACCCAGCATAAGTAAAGAACTGATAAAAAAAACAACAAAACAACCCAAGTAAAAATTAGACAGATACAATCAGCACCTAAACAAATGGAGAGATCTTCAAGCCCACTATCTGAAAGATCCTACACCAAGGCAGTAACCAGGTACCTGAGAAGACCACCACCAAAGGACCAAACCTCACAGAGCGAGCAAAGTGAACAAAACCAAATGCAACTGAACGGCCCTCAAGGATATCACCTGAAATACCTCTATCCTTGATGCCAATGGTATCCATGCTGGAGCAGATAAAAATTGAGATTGTGCAAGCAAGGACATAAATGTGCTCCTACAAATTTGAAGCACCATAGACGGATGGCAGACCGTTACACTCAAAAAGAACTGCAAAAAGGCAAAGAAGACCTCAAAAAATATCCAAGACTCTGACAAATGCCCACACTCAGACTCTCCCCTAAAAGAGAAGCTGCCAAAGCAACAAGCAACTATAGAATGTAGTGACATGAGTGGTGATGAAAGCAACTGCTAAGGATCACCAAGCCCAAGCCCAGCCCTATCAATCTTGGCTTCAAACTATACCAACAAGGAAGACACCCAGAAAAAAATGAAAAACAGAGCAAGCATCACCTCCAGGGCCAGAACCAAGCCACAGGAAAACACCAGCCCAGATAAAATGAATAGAGATACATAGCAGGTGACAAACCTCCCCCCAAAAAAAAACTCAACTAAACTGGACCACCAGAATACACAAAACCTGGCAAGACCGGACCACAGGGAAGGAAGCTCAATAAGGATGTCTACTCTATATGAAGGGAGACCTGCTGAGGAAGGACCAAGTGAACCAGATGAGGAGGACCCCAAACTATAGTTTGAGACCACCAAAGGAGAGCCTGCACAGAATTGTGACCCCCCCTGGTGGTTGGCAGCCCACCCTGCCTTTAATATCACTACAGAAACCTTAAATGAATGGGAGGACATAGAGGGACCCACAATCTGAGCACATCTGTATTGCACTAAGTACAAACCCTTGGTAGCAGGGAAAACAAAGACAGGAGACATGGTCAAACACCTGATCAAAAATCTAGTATATATCAAGCATGATGAGAGTGTAGCGGTCATATTCCTAGATCTGTCAGGTTCTGGCTGACCACGGGGGCTCAGTCCACTGGGCAAATACCTTATGTAGTGATCACCGTGTCCACAGACACAGAGCACCAGTAGGGCATGAGGCGTAGGAGGCCAAAGCGGGGTGGGAAAGGTGTGCTGGGGAGTGCTGGTAGCGCCAGATGAGTGGGCAAGTGCCGGAGGGGTGGAGGTGAGTGCCGGGGGGTAGGCATGAGTCCCAGGGATACAAGAGGGTGGAACAAGCAAGCGCCGGTGCATGAGCGAGTCCCAGGGTGCAAAGAGATGACAGACGCGGGGACTTAGCGAGTCCTGGAGATGGAAATAGAGACGCGGAGCTTAAGCAAGCCAAAAGGGGGAAGGAGTCAAGATGAGATAAAGGGAAAGGGAACAGAACAAGTCGAGATGGGAAATTGGAGATAGAAGAGACAAGAGAACTTAGAGTTGAGAGAGAGAGAAGAAGCAAAGCAGAGTGGAATTAGAGTAAGAGACAAGTAGAGACGATGCAAGGAGATGATACAAGGCAAGTATGATAAGAAATGAAGCAAAGTGGAAATAATGAGGCCAGAACACATGAGAAGACAAAACAGAGACAAAACACAACGAAACAATATGGAAGTTATGGTAATATCAAGACTAGAGTACTACTTACTACTCTACGACTTATATACTACACAGCAGGTAGGCCCTGGGGCTCAGGCCCGGGTTTCAGTGGCAGGTCGTGGCACCAGGGCTTGGAGTGAGACCCAGGGGCCATGCAGGGTGGGGTGGGGATTGAGACATGTCGTGTAGCATGGAGGTCTTGCACTGGGAATGCAGAGACATGCGGTGGTGGGGTGGTGAGAAGAGGAGCAGGAGCAGGGCATGGTGTGCAGAGGTCAGGTCGGTGGTGATGTGTGATCATGATGCATGATGGGGGTCTCAGCATGTGCTGGGGGTGATGGGTGTTGCCAATGCCAGCGCTGATGTGGCAGCTATGGGCGGTGTGATAGCTGAAGCCGGCGCTGATGTGGTGGTTACAATGGTGATGGCCAAGGGAATGCCACGAGTGGCAGTGGCTGGTGGCAGTGACGGGCAGTGATGGCCAGGGCTGCCAAGGAGGTTGGCCGGGTAGCAGTAGCAGTCTGGGCCCAGGGCAGTCGTGGGGGTCGTTTTGGGGAGGGTTGGAGTCCCAGGGGTCGGTAGTGGATTGTGACAAGATCAAGACCTACTCTCCAAAGACAACAATTGCTTTCCACACCCATACCACCTCCTAGTAGTACGCCTGGACCCACAACTAGCACAGACTGCTAGATCTGGAGGTTGTCATGACATCTGAAACAACAGTCTTTTTCCTTCCACAGAATCCAACTGGATCTCTATACATTCTCACAATAAAATGTTGGATTATAGCAAGGCTTTGGCCAGCACAGACAAATGGCCACCATTATGGCCACCTTTAGATTGAACAATGGGCATTGTCTCCCTTCACATATAAATTCATACATACCACAGATAGCACCCTCAGTCTTCTATATTGGACTGAAGGTGAGTGACTTCCATATACCAACCATGCACAATACTGACTATACCATAGATTATCACTTATAGTGATCTATTAGGTATAGTGAAATATAGTCTTCTATATTGGACTGAGGATTATTACTTATAGTGATCTATTAGATCTGCAATAGACCTGCTGAATTTTAACAGGTTATGGGCTATTAATTGCATGATAACTCTTTGAAGTATTAAGCATCTGGATTCCAGACCCCTCAGTCTTATCTTATCTATCAAAGAACGTGTTGTGTTGCATACCTTGTCTCTAGAATGCCTTTGTCTCTTGGCTAAATCATCTGCATGTTGATGTCTCCTCTGTCATGTCTACTGATTCCTCAAACCCCTCCATTCCTGAGCACATCATCAGCCATTGGTGGGATGGAACAAAGTATACCTGGACAGAAGGGAATTTCAGTTCTTGGACTGAGAAGCTTAAGGATGCTCTGATGTTGAATGGCATCTACTCATACATCTTCAGCCCCATCCTACCTTGCCCCAATGAGAGCATGGAACCCCATGCACATGCTAACTGGAGCATGAACAATTGCTTGACAATAACCTTCATGAAGTCAGCTATGGACAATATTGAACACTGTGATCTGATCACAAACCAGGGTGCCCAGGACTGCTTTGATGATCTCAAGCATCAAGCACAACTTGAGGGGCCCATTAAGCAGATCTCTCTCCTGCAAGAAGCCCTGTCAACATACTGCTCACAGACTGAGGCACTCTCAACAACTGCTAGTCATATAACAGATATTGTCAAAAGGGCTTTCAACATTGATGAAATCAATGCCAACTTGTTTATGTGCATTGCTCTGTTTAATAGTCTCAACAACCCTGTATTTGAAGTGCTCCAGAATTTGGTCTCCACTCTCCTTAGCAACAGTACAACCAATCACACAGCACAGATCTATCAGGCCACAATCATGGGCGAGGGGCGGCATGCTGTGAAAACTGCAATTTGCATGGGCGACTATGTCAAGGACATACTAAAGCATTTTGCATCCAGAAAGGAGGAGGAATGGCTGGGAAAATCAATTGCTGATGCACAGGCAGCACAGTCAGCCTCAAAAGGAAAAAGCAAAATCAATCACACCCCAAATACCACAGCTATCCCAGCAAAGTTGTATATTGCTGTAACAGGAATTGATGGCAAGCTCTGGTACATCAACCCATTGAACCTTGGACAACTGCCTGCTCCACCTGAGACGGTGGTACTTGCTACAGTCACTCCACATGAAACAGCAATGACATTAACCTTCACAATGGAGGAATGGGAACACACTGGTTTCTTAGCCATTGATGAGATAAAGACTACCATGGACTGGAAAGACCATGCTGGACCTATTAATAACCAGATACTAGCCATAAACTTCTCTCCTGTAGCCTAGGCAGGACATGCACCACTTGACTTCATCAACGCTACACTGTTCTTGGTCGATTTTGAAGCAACAGTGCATATATCTCCATACCAAAGCAATTTTCTCACATTACCCTATCCCACCTTGACTGGCACACTTGTCACACAAGGATCACTCATTCCCAACCAACAACTAAATTCTCTAAACCTCAGCTCCCTAGCCAAACATTGTGCCCTTGCTGCATTACATGCAACCAATTTGGAAACTTGGCATCATTGTCTTGGACATGCCAACTATCAGATGGTCATAGATATTGCAAGATTGGGCATGGTCCCAGGTATGTGATCCTTGCCTCAAAACCACACAAATGTGACTCATGCATTTGTCAGGTTCCACTGACCATGGGGGCTCAGTCCACTGGGCAAATCCTTACATGGTGTGCACAATGTCCACACATGCAGTGGTACTGTTGAGAGTGTGGGGCATAAGAGACCGAGGCAGAGCCAGGGATGCAAGCAGCGGTAGAGCGAGGGATCACCAGTCATGCTGGGGCAGGATACAAGTGCCAGGGATAGGAAAGGGGGGTGGAAGACAAGTGCTGGAGTAGGTGCGAGTCCTGGAGATGCAAGGGAAGAGGAGGAAACAAGTGCCAGTGCACGAGGAGGTCCCAAGGCTGATGGATAGAGAGCTAGGGTGAGCGCAGGGACTTAGCAAGTCCCAGGATCAAAGGTGGGAGGTGCAGAGATCTAAGCAAGCCAGAAAAGGAAAGAGTCAAGAAAAGATAGAGGGAAGGAGAAATGGAATAAGTTGAGGCAAAGTCAAGAGACGAGAGAGAAGAGGCAAGACTTAGAGACTTGAGGCAAAGGAAGAGAGGTGAAGCAGAGATAGATTGAGAGTACGAGATGAATAAAACAAGTGGAGATGAGGCAATACAAGACGAGTACAATACAAAAAAGAGATAAGTCAAAAAATGGAAACTGGGGCACAGGAGACTAAGAGACAAAGACACAACTAGAAACTAGAAATGAGAAATGAGAAGTACAGCAATATCAAGACTAGAGTACTAGTTGCTACTCTACGGCTTGTATACTGTACAGTATGTAGGCCCCAGGGTACAGGTCCAGGTCCTGGGAATGAGTTGCAGCGCCAGGGCTCAAGATGAAGCCTGGGGATTGTGCAAGATGGCAGTGGAGGTCGATGCATGTTGTGCAGTGCAAAGGAAGCTTTTCAACAGAAGGTCTTGCTTTGAGAGCACAAAAGCATGGAATGGCAATAAGGCAAGGAGGCAAGCAGGAGTGAGGCGTGGTGTGCAGAGGTCAGACCAGCAGTGATATGTGTGGTCATGATGCGTGATGATGTCTCAGAGGTAGCCAGAGGAGGCTTTGGTGTGGGCCAGAGGAAGCACCAGGAGTTGCTGGCACTGGCACTGATGTAGTGGCTGTGGTTGGAAAAGCACTGGGAATAGCTGGGGCCAGCGCTGATGTGGCAGTTGTGGGTGGTGATGGCTGAGGGGTGCCGGAGGTGGTGATGGCTGGTGGCAGTGACAGGCAGTGATGGCCAAGGGCTGCCAAGGTGGCTGGTTAGATAGCAGTCTGGGCACAGGGCAGTCATGGAGGTCAGTTTGGAGAGGTTGGAGTCCTGGGGCTGTAAGGGCAAGGCTGGACGTCTGCGGAACTCCTTCCACAGAGCGAGCAATGCAAGAGACAAGCAAGAGTCAAGTGGGCACAAAGGCAGGCAAGAGTCGGGCGAGGGGCAAGCAATGCAAGCAGAGGGTCGGACGTCGCTAGAGAGCTTACAGTCGGTTCAGTGGATAGGCCAGG
>JAGGAQ010006151.1:0-32372 GCA_017657225.1 Termitomyces sp. T69sscA
TATCCAAAATTAGTAGTAGTAGAAAAATATTTAAGGTTTGCTAGCAAAGACTAGCAAACACCGATCGAGTGAGCCACCTGGGCAAGAGTAAAAAGAAAACTAGAGGTAAAACATATCATGTAATACAAGGTATGACGTACGGTCGTGCAAGTCATTGCTCAACAACATTACTTACAAATGTGCTATCATAGGCACATACTTACTCGTGTGCTAGGTAGGCTTGCTGAGTCAAGTATACAACAACTGAGGTCACACACTTACTCGTGTGCTTAGGTGTCAACTTCCAACAAGGGTGTCACTGTCTCTATTAACTTCTGGGTGGTCAAAATCTAGTATGAATTATGTTTGCACTCATGGATTTTTGTGAGGACTTAATCCAACATGTTCCTACTCTTAACCAGATCAATGATTTTGAGTGAACCCTCCTACCTTTTAGTGCCTTGCGTAGAGAAATACAGTTGTTCTCAGGCACTCCAATATTATGTGGTTGACTGAGTAAATTAGTGACTGTAGAGCAATAAAGTTGTCTACAGGAAGTAATTAGTTGAGAGTTAAATAATGAGGGTAGTGTTTTTGTATCATATAGTGATCTAGATTGTATAGCTGTGATGGGTGTGACCTTTCAAAAAAACTAATTCAGTATATGTAGTGTCTTGGAACTACTGGTGGCCCCAGATGTTCTGGTACATTGGCTCCTACACCTGTGAACTCTGTCTCCAGACTAAGCCTCAATGCTGTCTACCCATGGGACAACTCCACCCACTCCCAGTTTTGGCAGAGCAATGGAGCATAGCATTGGTGGAATTGATTGTTGAACTACCTGATGCCAGAAGGTACAATGCCATCATGGTGGTGGTGGACCTATATAGCAAGTGAGTGCACCTCATCACCACCCACACCACTTGCTCCACCGTGGACACTGTGAACCTGTACCAGAAGAATGTCTGGAAGCTCCACAATCTCTCTGATGCCTATGTCCCTGACCAGGGCCCACAATTCATGGTGAAGTTCATTTGTAAATTGTACTAGCTATTGAATGTGAAGCTCCATACCTCTACAGAGGTTGGACCAGAGGTGATGCATGAGCAGAGGAAGCCTTGGCATGGGCCA
The DNA here is from genome assembly GCA_017657225.1 of Termitomyces sp. T69sscA. Lineage (NCBI taxonomy): Eukaryota > Fungi > Basidiomycota > Agaricomycetes > Agaricales > Lyophyllaceae > Termitomyces > Termitomyces sp. T69sscA. The sequence continues at coordinate 1,111 of JAGGAQ010006151.1, forward strand.
GGGGGATTGCCAGGTGTTGCTGGAGCAGGCGCTGATGTGGCAAAGCACCAGAGATAGCCAGGGTCAGTGCTGATGTGGCAGCTGTGGGTGGTGATGGCTGAGGGGTGCCAAGGGTTGCAGTTGCTGGTTGGCAGTGATGGGTGGTGATGGCTGAAGGCTGCCAGGGGGTGGTGGTGATGGATGCCAAGGGGTTGGTTGTGTAGTGGTCCAGGCCCAGGACATTGTAGGGCTGGTTTGTGGAGGTGGAAGTCGCAGGACTGGAGCTGGGTACTGGAAGTAGTTGGCAGGTCATGACAATGGCCCCAGATGTCTCAGTACATTAAATTCTACACCAGCATCTGCAACTGTGTCTCCAAACCAAGCCTCAGTACTGCCTGCTCATGGAGCAGCTCCACCTCCTTCCAGTTTGAGTGGAACAATGAAGTGTAGCATCCATGGACTTCATTGTGAATCTCTTTGGTACTTATGGGTATAATGCCATCATGGTGGTGATGGACCTCTATGGAGAGTGAGCGCACTTCATCTCCACCCACACTACTTGCTCTGCCATGGGTGCCACTAACCTGTACTGGAATAACATCTAGAAGCTCCATGGTTTCTTAGATGCATATGTTTCAGACTAAAACCCACAGTTCATGGTGGAGATCACATGCGAGTTGTACTGGTTATCAAATGTGAAGCTCCATACCTCCACAGAGTATCACCCACAGTTTGATATTGATGGTCAAATAGAACACATAAACTAAGAGCTGAAACAGTATCTCTAGCTGTTCTGTAATGAGTGCCAAGATGATTGGAACAAATTGCTTTTGAGCGCCAAGTTTCAGTACAACAATTACACCCACTGAGCCATGCAAGTCTCCCCCTTCTTCCTTGACACCAGATGTTACCCCTACATGAGCTTCAAACCCCAATCTTGCCTATCAAAGATTGAAGCCATGAACAACTTTGTGGACTGGTTGAAGATAGCTCAAGAACAGGGCTTAGGAAAGAGCTGATGGCCCGGCTTCAAATTTTGAAAAACTGGGCCTGAGCGCTAATTCCGGCGTAGGGATGATCTACTTTCTTTAAGTACTTAGGTTGCCGGCGATATAAACAAAGCATCATAAACAAGACATACATGATGGCAGTGTCAACCGGCACTCAAGTACTCAGGTATCTTGAAAAATTCTAGATTGTGCTTATCAGCCACCTAAAAATCTGTCTTATCACATATGAGCACCTCATCAATATGTTAAACTTGGTGACTGCGGTTTCCAATTGCATCGTAATGCCCCGATGCATATGGATGGAAACGGACTGAATTACTCTCATTGATGTAGACTCAGACTCGAATATATGATATAGTCTTGTTATTCGAGGACGACCACTGAAAGAACCCATGAACCAAGTTGAAAGTTCAGCGTTTGCAACGGTACAGAGTCATAGTCACCGAAGATGCAACTCGGCTTCTATCATTCAAGCCTGACATCTCTCCGCCCAGAGGACTAAGATGTATACAAAGCTTGACTTACCATTTCCAAGCACTGAGCATCATTCAAAGGTGTGAAGCAGGTACCGAATCATTCCATTATCCGTGTTCTCCATATGTGCTTCTCAATATGTACTAAAAAGAAGGGACGTGTACACGGATCATGGACCAGCTTACTTTGTACATGTGCAAGGACCTCAGGCCTCAGGCCTCATCTACCGGCGGCATATGCTGTCGATCATGATTGACGTGGCCATACTGATGGTCCTGCCAACAAGGTAAAACCTTGGCAAAACTCAGTATTTGTCTTGCATCGAATGTCTACCCGAGATCATACATACCGGTAGTGTTTGATGCTCTGCTCGACTGAAACAAGCTCGAGAAGGTGCTAAACGCATATTTTCCACGATAGAAAAGATTGACTGATCGGACGACGCGGAGTTGGTGTCACGAATCAGAAAATACCAAATTGAGCGCGATTAGGCTTCCTCAATAACAGACCATGGCTGGCTTGTCGTCTTCATTACCCTTCCATCCACCATCCAGGTTCCATATCTTAATTATACTGGAACATTACATCTTTTGCAGTAGAAATGACTATGAGCGGAACTATGCAAAGGAAAAGGAATAGTGAGTGTATTACAAGAGAAGCAGCACCGCGGCTTCGGTCTACCAACTGATAAAGAAAGAGTTTCTTGCAATCTTGTGACTGGAAGCATGGAGGGTTAAGACCAACGTATTGCCTTGAAGGGAATATTCTCTCCGATGTCGAAGGACGGCGAATTGAGTATGACTGACACTCTCGTTAACGTCTTCTGTGTGTCAAGTGTGTCAATGAGAGCGAGACTTAGTTACCCTCCAGCTCTGTAGTACAGCGGTTGTTCCTGTTCCACCTTCGAATTGCAATCTGTTGCAACTATACGTCAGGAACAGAAAATCTTCCAGAGGCCGAGCAATAGTTAAGTCACGTCTCACACAAACCTCACAAGACTCGAATATACTTGCGAGAGCAAAAGGGCTACGCGCTCAAAAGACACGAGCTCCAACCTGTGCCGACAAGATGTAGATATGAACAGACTTTGAAGCTTCTTGACCATCAGAACTGGCCGGTATACGGAAAGCATTGGAAGACCAGTAGGAACGCTGCGCCGAATTCCGAGGACTTGAAGTGCCTGCGCACATGGCTCAGTGAGAAACGAATTAAGATTTGGTTCACGAGGAGCTTTCCTGGGGTCATTTGACGTGGTTGCCGCATGAATGACATTCGAGTAACGCAAGGCAAGGAGCGTGCCTAAACACTCCGGGTGCATCCTATGCGAGGCTGCAGCTGCAGCCGAAAAAGGTAACCAACATGTAATAGTCATTCTGAACGCTTTGGCCGTTGTCAGTACATTTACATTGGTGCAAGGATGTCCTCCACGGCAGTTTGCTTTGAAAAGGACAGATGAAAAATGAAAAGAATTAACCAAATGCGGTTTGATAAACGAGGGATAACAAGTGCAAACCATATTAAAACTGGAGTTGACTTCAGAAGTAACTTAACTTGTTCCTGATGACAAGCCTTCTCCTTTTACACAACGTGTTTGCCGCCGGCTCGCGGCTCTATACATACACGATTTGCTTCTGCCAGCTGATCAAGCTAACCTTATTTATCATCCAACTGCCAGTTTGAAGTCTACCCGGCGACCAAAGGATATCGATTATCTGCGAACCCAACTAATCACGCTTATCGCTAGCCAGGTTCTACATAATTGATCATTATATTAGGAACAGTCGGTAGCCTAAAGTCAGCGTACGTATGCATCGCCCTGTACAACATCATGATGTTGCTCTGTTATCCCGAAATACCCGGTACTCGTGTCAGCGTCCTCGTTTTCAATCTGCCTTTATCCAAAGCCCGTATTTTTGCTCCTAATACCATGTAGTCATGCGCACACGAGCCATTTCACCCGTGTCAGGCTGTTACTCACTTGGGCTGCGTGCGACCAAGTGCTCAAGTCTCAGGGGTGATCAGATAGCTTTGTAAGGTGGATCTTCTAATCTTTGGGCAGTCATCGTGCCGCAAGCCCTGATTTTACCGTCAGTCGCCGTCATCTCCGATGCGCGTGTGTACTCCGATGGAGAACGGGATTATACGATGGTGTATGTAAAGGACCATGGCTCGATTCCCTACAATCAGTGTTTTCTTTCCCCTCACCCCACCGTGCAACTCAACATGCAAATGTTCGGCGAGATACCAGACTTTCTTGTGGCGTGGCTCGAGAAACAGCAAATGTTCTGGGTGGCGTCAGCGCCTCTCACTGCGGATGGTCTAGTCAACATCTCGCCGAAAGGTGTCGAAGGCACCTTTCGCATTGCCAGCTCGCGGCGAGTCTGGTACGAAGACCTTTCTGGTTCAGGTAGGTCCCTTGTTCCCTGCTTAATGGAATCATGAAGTTACTCACTGTCGCATTCCACAGGCGTCGAAACTATCTCGCACATCCGTGAAAATGGACGCGTGACAATTCTCTTTAACGCATTCGAAGGCCCTCCTAGAATTGTGAGGTTGTATGGTAAAGGTTAGTCGCGTCCATTCGTCCCACGAATACGTCCACTTATGCATCGGATATTACCAGGCTCTGTATTTGAGTTCGGAACGTCCCAGTACAATGCGCTTCTTCCAGAAGGAGCCAGGCACCCAGGCTCTCGAGCTGCCATCGTGCTAGACGTCTTCAAAGTAGCCACTGTATTTGTCCATTGTCGATCCATTGTCATCTTTTCCTACTAACCTTTTTTTACCTAGACTTGCGGATACTCAGTACCTTTTTATGACTTCAAAGGTCACCGGACACAATTGCTTGAATGGGCAGCGAAGAAAGAAGCCGCGGATCGCGACGCTGAATTGACTGTAGGCTTCTCTTCAGCGACAAGTCCGCGCATCCATACTGGACTGAAATGCTGGTGGGAGGAAAGGAATACCACTAGTTTGGATGGCTTACAGGGCATCGTCTTGGCTCATATGTCTGACAAAATATTTAGATCCCGTCCGATTGAAAAGAAAAGTTCTTACGACATTTCTACAATTCAATTTAAGGCGATCCGAGCCTTTGACTTTAGAATCCTATGTGCTTTCTTGGTTGGCATACTCGTCACTTACCTTTACCAGCGCCTCACTTTTATTACTAAAAACTTTATCTTTATCAACTAGAATCTATCCTGAATTGCTTATCACCCAGAGACTTTCACCTACCGGCTCACCATTACCATATACCTTGTACACTGTACGATTTACTATAATCACTTGCGTTTAATTCATGCGTGATTGAGCCAATTCATTGTCAAGTCGTCTGTCAGGGGATCGATGATTCCATTAGTCCTTCTTCAAAATCTCATCCATCACGCTTGTTGTTCAATTAATCATGGCCTTTACCGACCTGCACGGAGTTGGCAGAGGTGGTATCTCATGATGTAGCGCATGTGTGTTAATACTTACAAGGGATCTAAGGAACATTCAGATGATGATCTTAGGAATAGGGGCTATCATTGGTCCAGAACAAGAGGCGGAGGATCGTAGCCTTCCTACTCCACTGACAGCGAAAATGCACGAGTGGCGCATACCACTTGATGCAACAAGTTGTGAGATCATGACGTGAATCGTTACAGCATGCATTATACATACAAATGATCTTACATATACATGTATGTATCTCGTAAAAGACGACCTGGCGCCATAAAATAATCTACTTCAAGTATCCCACGCCGAAATCCTCATATCTCCATACTGTTCGCTGATTGCCATACACGCCTCAGACCCGAGAAGCTGCAAAGTCTTCATCCGGCTTCGTTCAACATCCCTCCTCTTCCGTCTACTTTGGATGATATCTGGGCTACTCGTAGTCGCTTCAGCTTCATCGTCAAGCATCATGGGCGACAGGCGTGTAACAGGCGTGCATGGAGGCGTCGCGAACGGATTCTCACTGGCATCATAGTAGACGTATTGCGTGGTACAAACTTCTTCGCCGAAATCTTCCTCTTCCTCTTCCACCTCCATACCATCAGCTGAGCTTGCAATACACCTACGTCTGGCAATCTGTTTCCGTGTGCCAGCGGGAGGCAGAGAGCGTGCCCTCTGCAAGTCCCCTTCAGCAGGTCGCTCATCAGGTCAAGCCATGACCAAGCGTACCTGACTCAGCACTTTCTGTGCAGACTTTTTACCCTTCGGTTTGAGCTTAAGTGCACTGATCAACGATGTGAGTACCGATACCGATGCAGAAGATCGAGCCTTGTGCTTGAGAGATGGAGTGATCATAGGGGCGAGGCTGGTGTGGCTGACTAGACTAGGACTACGGACAACGTGACGATAACGGATGCTGGTGCGGGACATGGAGTTGTGGTTTATCGCGCGGAGGAATTTGGAGAGAGATTGAGCTGAAGTGAAAAAGGAGTCATAAATCGAGTAACAGGCGAAGGTGATATTTGTTACGCAGAATTTGAGTGAGGAGCGGAAATGGTGGACGGTAGCAGTATGTCAAGGACTTCCGTGATATGATACTCTGAGTGATATGGCTGCGTCCGGTCGAAGACTTTGAATTCTGAGCAGACGCAGAGTCCCTCTCTTTTGGAGAAAAAAAGTTACAAAAGGCTTGTTCAAGCTGGTAACAAAAGCCGTTTGAGCTGTACCTTACAAAAGCCGGAGGCGGACCCTGGCTTTTCTTTGTCAGGTATGGCAGAAGGTTACCGGTTACGGGTGAATACCATTGAAGATGTGGACTATGAACCAATCTCAAAACGATGATAGAATAATGAAAGTACCTTCCATTTGAGTAGGTAGAGTGATCCTACTTCGCGGAAAAGCTATCAAATTTGACGGATAATCGATAAAGTTTCCAAGGCCACCGGGTTATTTCGAAGTCCGATTCAGCATCACTTGACATGATGATGATGATGATGATGAATTCGTCGCTTTATATTTCAAGGGGGGAATACATACGTGCGTATGTTTCCTCTACACTATCCTAGCGAGATACTCAAGTACTGGTTTCTTGGCTGGTTGTGATTGCCGGTGCAATCCGCGTGCAAACAGCTGGCACCCATGTACAACCCATGTGTGCCACGGACGCCTTTCCCCTCAAGCGTTGCGAGAGCCACCATTAGAGCGAAATCATATTGTTAGTAAAGCAGTCGATCTTCACAAGAAGGGTTTTTGGTATTTGAATTCACAAACCAAACTTGTCTGCACATCAGAGAGTGACACCAAATCCACAAATTCACAAGTCCTTGAGGAGACCCTGCATCATTGTCCAGTGAAACCAGCACTTGTGTGTCACATTGTATTGATGAATCGTTATTCAATACTACAAAACTTGACTCAATAGCAAGGTGTAATCGAAAGAATAGAATTGCACGTATGCATCATCGGCCTCAATCCATCATGAAGGTGCTCAGGCTCACATGACCATAGGAGCACTTACAATTGCAAAGGTTGGGTCAGACCACCGCAGAGCGCTTGATCATAGGTGATGAATTGATTATTCAAACATGTAGAAAGACAGTCACACCCTCAAATTGATGACCATCTTTCAACTAACACATGGTCAAATGTATGATTCCGGGCAAGAGAAGCATACATCGATATTGCTACACTTAGTGGCATCCTGTCAGTGTCAACGGTGATAGTGGCTGTCTTAGCAAATTTAGTATACTTTTAGGTATCATTAAGTTATTCAAATGTTGCTCAGTCCACACTTATGATCATGACATGTACTTACAAAGACATACTGCTGACAGAACTCAAGATTTGAGGCACGATTGCTCTGCTCGGCACCAAACGACTGACAGGCGTATCTTTCCTGTCTATCCCCATTTCCAATTTACCATTTTGTGATCTCGTTCAGAGGTCTTACATATACGGTGATCTCAATGCGCCAAGCCACAAAGACAAAATTGGGGATCCAGACGTTGACACTATCAAGTGACAACGTGTATCAGCATTCTTATCGCTTGTATGGCATATAGAATGAATTGACTAACATGTCAAGAGCTTCCTGGCGCATCTAGGTCACGAGTCTAGATCTGGAGTCCAACCTTTCGAGATGCCACGACTTGTTGATCCATTTCTCTCCACAGTCACAAATGGAAAAGGGAATCTGGTAAGGGTCAATACCTGAACCGAAAAGACTAGTTTTAGAGCATCACCTACAAAAATCGTGGTTCAAGAGCGCAAGAATGCATAGATGACCCAACAATAAACATCTCATCCATCTAGCTAGTGAAAGACTTGGAAAGCATTATCGTACAGTTAATGGCTTGTCCGGCAGTTTCTTCTTGATCTCCTAAGCCACACCCAGACACTCTACAAATGACAATTCGTTCCACTTTCTCGGGGCAAGGTAAAACGCCCTCAATGATGAATATGGAACCTACGTCCACTTGGTCCGTACAACCGAACCAATGGTTCTGGAATGAACCTGTCCCGCAAACTCAGATACGCATCAATATTGAATCTACGACGTCGACGAAGATAACAGCAGCGGCTCAAAGTATCCTTGGTGTGCTTGGAAAAGCCTTCGAGACGATCGCTTTTTGGAACACCATCTAGGACGAGCGTGACGCATCCAGTGCAATAATTATGCCCGAGAAAAAAAGAGATGTATAACGGATCGCGCGTTCACAAGAAGAGGAGAGGGAAAATGATAAATTTTATGGATCCACGTGACACGTACGCATTTGAAAGATTGATTGGGGCTCTGCCACTTAATGAACCACGGTTTAGCCCGAACCTGGGCACGTGCGACGACGCACGTGCACGTGCCCAATGTAAATTGAAAAACGAGAAGTGTGAGGAAATGAAGAGCGACGAGGACTGTGTTGAGATCCAGGGCCACTACGGCCAAAGACACCGTAAGCGCACGAACAAAGAGACGACCCCTGGACCAGATCACACTTATCACATTGGCCAACTGGCCGTGAACAAAGCAGACACTGAATATATATATACGCCATGATATAGACAAAACCCTCAGTCGTTGTTACACAGACTGAGGGTGAGTCTAACTTATATAGATACGATCGTAACGAGTATACTGACTGTACCTTAGATTAGATACTTACCAAGTATCTGTGACTTATAGGTACAGAATGCAGTCGTTGTTACACAGACTGAGGATTAGATACTTACCAAGTATCTGTGACTTATAGGTCCCCCTGGTTCAGATTCCAACAGGTTATGGGAATTTGCTGCTCTATACGCTTGGACTGAATCAACGAAGGCCTATATTCTTGCTCTTAGCATACTAGCTATCCGAAAAAATCGGAGATCACTTCTCAAAACCCATGTGTGATTCAAGCAGACGACCTATTGTTTTTTCTGCGTTGTGTTACTATTGCGCACTACTCTTGCCATGATGAAGCCTGACATGTCTTTGTCCCCAATTCCTGAACTCATGTCAGATCAGATCGCCAAAATGTGCCGAATTGATAACTTGGCGAATCCTCTGATATTACCCCTTGGAAAGGTATTGGTGAGCTGGACAGGACACATATTGGATAGAGATGATGGACAGTGGCTGAAATGGTCCTACAATATGGACCTGGAACTTTCCATGGTACAGCTCTGGGAGTACGTATTTGATGCACCCGCAACCCCACATCCTATGTATGAACCACGTGCATGTCATGCGTGGGCCAGTAATAATCGCCTAGCATGCTTGTTTATCAAGTGGGCGTTGTCACCATTGGAGCAGAAGTTGTGCGCCGATCAAGGGGACCCAGTAGCTCTGTGGGCATATTTGAAGGACAGGCACGGCGGCGCCGTGCCGGTCCAACAGGTCCGCTTGTTACAAGAGGCCCTTACCACTAAGTGTTCTCCTTCTGAATTCCTCACAAAGACTGCAGACGAGATCATTGAGAAGATCAATCACATGTTTGATGCAGGAGAGGTGATGAAGGAGCTTCTCCAGTCAATCGCGATCTTATCTGCACTGTCTGATCGCTCCTATGCCCACATTTGATCCATAATCTCCAGAGATCTCATGAACACAAATAATACGGCAAAGTATGGACCCTCTGAGATTCAGTGGTTCCTTGAAGGTGAATAGACTCTCATCAATGCTGACAAGTCAGGAGCAGGAGACGTTGTCCTAACCACCACAGCAACAGAGAAGGGTTCGAAATATTCGAGATTGATTTGTGACAGATGTAAGTCAAGAGGTCGTGTGAACTTCACAGGGCATACACTACCATGGTGTGTCCTTGAAGGGGGCGGTATGGCCGGGAAGACCATCGAGGAATCCCGTATGGCACGCTTTGCATGTTTCAAAGCAAAGGACAAGGAGCGGAAGAAGTTGAGTTCAAAGATCACAGTAACCCCTTCTGGCAGCACCGCTTTTACCCTGGAAGGGGATGCCAACGCTATTGCAGCATATGTCGAGGCTCGCGAGGGCAGGACTGCTACTGCTCTGGCAAAGACAGAATTTGCCGGTCTTGCATCTGATTCTCTTCCCAGCACCATGATCAGCGACATAGAAGAGCTGGAATTTGATGCCATGATTGTTCTCAAGGAGGAGAAGAAGACTGGTATTGACTGGCATCACACCGACAACAATCAGATCGACAATGCAGCCCTGATCACAGTACCCGTTGAACGCCTACCATACTATCTTGATTCAGGAGCAACTGTCCACATTACGCCAGATCCTTCCAACTTCACGACCTTGACTTCGATCCCAGAGAAACCGATCTGCGGTGTTGGCAGATCGTCAATTGTAGCTACGGGGATAGGGAAGGTCCGACTTCAAGTCCAAAGTGGATCAACAATTGAATTACATGATGTACTCCTCGTCCTGAAATCCACAGTGCGACTCTTATCCATCAGCCGACTCGCAAAACATACAAATGTTGAAACCATCTTCAACGAGACCGGTGCAAAGCTGATCGAATCATGTACTGGAAATGTCATCGCAACCAGAACCCTACTTCCAAACAAAAACTTATATGCCCTTGACCTATACCCCGACCAAGCGTTTGCCGTCCATGCCCCACCCAGTATCCTAACCTGGCACAGGAGATTAGGACACGCCAACTTTCAGGCAATCACCCAGATGGCACGCAACAACATGGTCGAAGGTATGCCTCAAAACTTTGCCTCAAAGCCACCTAAATGTGACCACTGTATCCTTGGTAAACAGGCAAGGATGCCCATACCAAAGGAAAGGGAAGAGGGAGATGGGCATAGGGCAACGAGGAGGCTTGGGAAGATATGGGTAGATTTGACTGGAAAGGCAGCAACTGCATCACGGACTGGGAACTATTATGTCATGAACATAGTCGACAATTTCTCCAATAAACATCGGTCTATTCCATTGAAATCCAAAGATGACAGTTTCACAGAGTTGCAAGCTTGGATTCTTGCCCGCAAAAATGAGACTGGGGAGAGGCTTGGGACCTTGCGAACTGGTTGGGACAGTGAGCTAAACAGAGACAACCATAAGAAATGGTACAAGTCAAAAGGTATCATATTGGAAGTAGGTGCGCCATACACATCTGCACACATCGGGCATGTGGAGCAAATGCACCAAACCCTGATGGGTAAGGCTAGGTCCATGCAAATAGCTGCGAGATGTCCGGTATACCTGTGGGATGAATTTTATCTAATGGCCACACACCTCCATGGAAAAACCAAAACTCACGCTGTCAAAAATGTCACCCTGGACGAATTGTGGTACAAGAAGAAACCCAATTACTCTTACACTCAAGAGATTGGATGTAGGGTGTTTGTGCTGATCCTCCACAAATATAACCCAAAAGTCTACGTATGGTCGATCGAATGCGTCCTGGTAGGATATGAAGCCAATTCCAAGGCTTACAGATGCTATGAGAGGTCAACAGGCAAGATATACAGTTCTTACCATGTTAAGTTCATTGAGAGCCATGACAAACAATTGACTTCAGCACTTGACATCCCACAGAGTGAACCAGATATGGATACTCCAACCATCGATTCAATAGTGTGACAGTTGACCTCACACCCAGAACAGACAGGTGACGATGATGAACGTGTGCATCTACCAGGACCTGTGGACAATGATGACGATCAATAAACTGGAACAAGGAACAAAGGCAATCGCATACCACAGGTAACAGCCGTCCCCCAACTCACGGAACTAGCCCTGCAGCAACAGCAACCTCACAGATCCACCCGCATTCGTACTCCTACCGAAAAGATGACACAAGACCAACAAATCAAAACACGACTAAAGAAGGCCATGAAAGAATTGAAGGAAGCTGGGGAATGAGTCAGAGAGACAAGGGTGGACAGGAGGAGGTTGATCAAGGAGTTACAACAGGCAGTGCCAAGGGGCAACGGTGATGTCAATGTAGGTCCTGCTGAAATAGATCGGGTTTTGGCAATGCTCGATACGATCAAAGACACACACACACCCGATTCAGGCACTGATACAGACCCCGACGCACCAAAAACACTGGATGAAGCACGGAAGTCAGCCGACTGGCCAAGATGGGAGAAATTGTATTGAGATGAACTGGATTCTTTGGAAAAGATGGGGGTATGGGAACTTGTGCCGCATGAGAAGGTGCCAACTGGAAAGAAGATATTCAAGGGCCAACCTGTTTTCTCCATGAAACACAATGAACAAGGTGAAATAACACGACTAAAGACATGCCATGTTCTGCAGGATTTTTCAATGGTCCAGGGTAGGGACTATGAAAAAACGACCTCACCAACAGCACGTGCAGAATCCTGGAGAATATTACTCCATCTGGCTGCAAGAATGGACTGGGATGCAACACAGGTCGACATCAAGACAGCATTCTTGAATGGGGTTCTACCAGAGGAGGAGCAAATATATATGGAGCAACCTAGGGGGTTCGAGGAACATGGAAAAGAGGGGTGGGTGTGTTGACTGAAGAAAGCTATTTATGGGATGAAGCAGGCAGGCAGGATCTGGAACAAGACCCTTAACGACGTCATGACAAGACTGGGTTTCACCCGATTAAAGTGTGAGGTGTGCATATATTACTGGAAGGCTGCAGAAGGCACAGTAATTACGGGGATACATGTTGATGATTTTCTTTCGATTGCGAGCTCACAGACAGCTAATGATACTTTCAAAAATCAACTGAAACAGCATTGGACAATATCTGATCTAGGAACACCCCGACACATTGTGGGCATTGGGGTGAAATGGGACCGTCTGAACAGAAGAGTATACATTTTGCAAACACCTCTAATTGACAAAATGATAATACAGTTCAGCCAATCAGATGCCACGCCCTTAGCCGTACCCATGGAACCCAGGCTGAAGTTACGCCGTGTCGATAGATTGTCACTTTCACCAGAGGAATTTACAAAAATCACTCGGATCCCATATAGACAACTAGTTGGAGGTCTCCTGTGGCTCGCAATCTCTACAAGGCCGGACATACAGTACTCAGTACAACAACTGACCCAGTTCTTCGAATTGTATTCACACATACACTGGAACACGGCAATACGTGTTTTACAATACTTGAAAGGCACCCACAATCTACGACTGTGTTTGGGAGGAATGACCGAGATTAACCTTGTGGGGTTCACTGCTTCCGATTGGGCAAACTGTCTGGATACTCAACAAAGTGTGGGCGGTTACACCTGGTCTTTAGGTTTCCCTAAGGGTTAGTATTGTGGTTGACAAGAAAGCAGAAGACAGTAGCGGCCTCTTCTTGCGAGGCGGAGTATATAGCGGCATTTGAGGCAGCACAAGAGTGTATATGGTTGCGGATGTTGATGACAGCGCTTGGCCACTCTTGAAATGGAGCGACCACGATCCTTTGCGATATTAATTTGGCAATCAATCTATCCAAAGATCCTCTTCTCCATGCACGAGTTAAGCACGTCGACATAAAATACCATTTCCTTTGCAAACACCAATGAGATCAGCCTATGTTACATCAATACTAAAGACAACATCGCGGACATCTTTATGAAACCTCTGCCCGCCCCAAGCTTCATGAGGTTACACGCAATGATGGGACTGGGTTAGGACCAGATTCTGTATGAGGAGGAGTGCGCTTACGGTGAGGAGGAGTGTTGAGATCCAGGGCCACTACGGCCAAAGACACCATAAGCGCACAAACAAAGAGACGACCCCTGGACCATATCACACTTATCACATTGGCCAACTGGCTATGAACAAAGCAGACACTGAATATATATATATGCTACAATATAGACAAAACCCTCAGTCGTTGTTACACAGACTGAGGGTGAGTCTAACTTATATAGATACGATTGTAACAAGTATACTGACTGTACCTTAGATTAGATACTTACCAAGTATCTGTGACTTATAGGTATAGAATGCAGTCATTGTTACACAGACTGAGGATTAGATACTTACTAAGTATCTGTGACTTATAGGTTCTCCTGGTTCAGATTCCAACAGTTCAGATTTCAACAGACTGAAGGGCTAAAGACGGGTTGCAGAGGAGAGAGGTGGGGAAGGTGGTGGTGTAAAAAGGATGTTCGAGGATGGCTGAGGAGTGAATGCTGGAATATGATGAGGTGCGGGTTCAAGATGGAGGGGATGGAAAATTTGAGCTGTGGCAAACAAGTTGAAGTGGTAGCAGTCACAAGTTGCGTATGGCAGCAAGCTGTAGAGCAGCTCGGACACATGGGTTATCCCTAATATAACACTTCCATGCCTCTGATGACCAACGTCCGATTGCCATGATGATGTTTTCAGAGAGTCCTAGCGAAGTGTAATATGTAGCGCCACCTGCACAAGCAGAATGACTGCCGAAGGATTTGTCTACAACAGCAAAGAGTTTTGACATGAACCACAACCTTGTAGGTAGTGAACCATTTTGTCAAATGAACAAAGGACATCGTGAACTGTGAATTTTGTCTTGCCATGTTGTATATCTTTGAAGGAGAAGAACTGGGTTTGCAATATTGTGGTGAGCCAACATGACGTCAGTTCCATGAACGAACAGATCTGCTTTGTGATAAGGTAAATGGTACTTAGCATAACCATTGATAAAAGATAATGACAATCTTTTAATTATTTTTTGCCAATCAATCAAGGACGTTGAGTGCATCACAAGTTCTCCTGAGTGATGACACACATAGAATGAGCAGAACATGAGCATCGTGAAGAGTAGGTCGTTGTAAGCATTTGATTTGTTTGCTAAGTCAACAAATGCTTCTAAGTGGTGAAGTCTCAGTGGCTGCTTTCTTTTTATCGGATCTGCCCTAATTTTCTTGGAACCTCAAATCACCACCTGTACTAAAGGATGAGCATGGTTACAATATCAAAGTTGGGATAAAAATTGATGAGAAAATGCCTAATACCCAAGAGATATCTAGGTGCTGACACAATGAAATGGGATGTACAGTCAAATCTCTCTTAAGCCATAGCTCTCATAACCCATAATCTCCACTAACCCATGATTTTTGGATCCACCAAGTACATTTGCAGGGAATTATGGGTTACCTCCAATAACCCATAACCCATACATTTTTTGGGGTTCATAACCCATAATTTACCAAAAATCAAGGGGAAATGGTGCCATTTTGTGGACAATTGGCTGTAGTATTAAATTCTACAATGAATAGCTCATTCCAAGGAAGATTTCTGCTTCAAGAAGCAGGAGGAGAATCTTTGGATAATCTGGTGGATTTCCATATTGAACATGAATTTTTGATGTCACCGATTGTTATGTCTCTAAAAGCTCTCAAAACACTCAAAGCAGGCCTTAATCACCTTAAGGATCAAACAAAAATGTGCCAAGATGATATTGAGCACCACGTATCACAAAATGAGTCCATATCTACTGCAGATAGAAAGTGGTTGGACAAGGAAGGGAACTTGATTGACAGAGAAAGGGTGATTGAGGTTCTTGACAATGCCCCAGACTACAAAAGAGGGCTGGAACAGTTGGATTCACATCAGAAGGCCCTTGTGGATAAGCTCAAAGAGTTAGGAGAGGAGGCCAGAAAGGTTGTTGTACCAGGAAACAAAAGAAAACGTGCGTATAGGACATTCTTAGGACCTGAGAATTGCAAGATTGTTCTACCATCAGAGAAGAAAAAGCCAGAGCCTGTATTCACCAAGAAAGAAAACACAACATTGAAACAAAAGGTCGAAATTCTTGATTGGCATCATGCACAGGGCAAGAATTTCAAGCAGGGAAAGACTGCCAAGCACTGGAACAAGTCCTATCCAAATCTCTGTCTAAAGCAGCCTATAATTTTAGCTCTAACAAACAAAGCAAAGATCCATCAGATGTATGAAGATGAGCAAGGATTGGGGTGAGCAGGGAACATCAAACGGTGAAGGCAGTTTGAGCATCTGGAGATCAATGAGATGCTGGAGCTTTGGATTTCAAAGGCAATGTTGGATGGAATCCAACTAGATGGAGAAACAATCCAGGTAAAATGGAATTGGTTTGCAGACCTGAAGAAGAATCCAAAGGAAGATAGGACTAAGCTCATGGATGGATGGTTGGAAAAACTCAAGAAGCAATGTGGTTTACAGTGTTACAAGTGTCATAGAGAGGCTGGATCTGCAAAGCCTGAAGAAATCAAACATGAACGTCAACACTTGTGTGACCTTATCAAGAAACATGGTTTCCAGTTGAAGGGTATCTTCAACATGGATGAAACTGGTCTGTTTTGGGCATAAGGATATCATCTCTGCATCAAATCAAGCACTTATAAATTGTCTTTAGAATGGCACCTGACAGGAGTTTGATATATAGACAAGCCTCCAGAGTCAAGGGAAGCAAAAAGCAGTTAACATATGCATTTACCATCAATGCTTCTGGGACTGAGAAGCTTCCACCACTGGTCATTGGTAAAGCCGCACAGCCTTGCCCCTTTCAGAAGAAGACAGGCGCTCAGCTTGGTTTCAACTACTGGAACAATGCTAAAGCTTGGATGACAATGTCTATTTACTAGAACTGGCTTGGTGATTGGGACACAAAATTATGACATGAAGGCTGCAAGATATTGCTGCTTCAGGACAATTTCAGCGCACACATTCCACCAAACAACCTCACCAACATTGTTGTCAAGAATTTCAGTCCTAACCTCACTGCCCATGTTCAGCCAGCAGATGCTAGCATCATACAGAATTTCAAAGCACATTATCGTGCTCATTTTGTGAATTGTGCAATTGATTGCTATGATAGTGGCATAACTCCTGCTGAAATCTATGACATTAATATTCTTGAAGCCATGCGGCTTGCTGATATTGCTTGGAAGGAAGTTGACATGACCACGATCTGAAACTGCTGGTGTAAAATGGGGATTCTTCCAGATTCACTTCTTAATCCCACATCAGGCTTAGATGCTACTCCTGCTGTCCCAATTTTATCGCTTCTGAATGAGGATCCCATTTACATGGCTCTTGCTAGGGCAGAACAAAAAGTTACAGAGTGAGTCATTGACCCATCTTGAGAAAATTGGTGTTCTTCAGCCACAAAACCAAATGTCCTTGAGCAAGCTGCTTAATTTGGTGGACGAGAATGTCATGTATGATGGCAGAGATGAGAAGGAAATCTTTCAAGCAGTTTTGGAGTGACAGGGAGCAGAAGAGAACCGAGAGAAGAATGATGGTGACATTGGCAGTGATGATGATCCAACAATCTTCATCAGAGAGAAGCCTACTCACCATGATGCACTCCAAGCTGTCTCAACACTTTGGGACTATGTTGCAGACATGGATGAACCATTTGGTGTGAGTTTGAGGCCATGCTCAATAATTTTGGCTGTCAGATACGCCTTGATGAGTTCTGTGTCCTTCAACTAAGTGCTATCACAGATTATTTTGGTTCCAAGAGCTTGTAGCTGTACAGTCAGGATAGTTACAAGTATGATTCTAGCCTATAACAAGCCTATTAAATGACCCTATAACACACTTTCTGAAAACACATAATCTCTAATAAGCCATAGATTCTGGCTTCCACCAACTGCTATGGCTTAAGAGAGATTTGACTGTATATGCTATGTACCTGGAGAGAGTCTGTGGAGTGGGGTTAATGGATAAGTTGTGTGCATTACAAAATTTTAAGTAGTCATGCATCACTGTAGCATAACCTGATGCAGTTGATTTTTCGATGGCATTAGTCTGAACATGCAGAGTCCATGCGTCAAGGTCTTTGACTGACATAGGTGGGTGAGTTGTCAATGACAACCCGCCCAGGACGCTTAAAAGGACTTCCTCCATCGCACCGGCAGTAGGTGTTGGGTAGGTTTGAACTTGCTGACACAATCAGCAGGAAATTGGTGATGATAGTCATCAAGGAGAAGACAAGAGAGAAGATCTGCACGAGTGTTGTTTGTCCCTGCTATGTGATGCACCCATAGATCTATACCAGTGTCCAAAATGATCCCTGCAACAGCTCAGAGGATGGAATTGTGAATCGCTTCCAATGCTACTAGTGAATTAAAAATGGTGACCGAATCCAAACTATATGTGTACAAAAGTACATAGCGAGGTCAGTGGTTAAAAGATGCAATATGGAAGATGGCAGACAGAATAGCAACCAGTTCAAGGAAGAAGATGTTGACCTTTGGTGAGTTAGTTTTGGGTCTTAGCTGATAGACGAAGCCATTTCCTGCAAAGACAAATGCCAATGCCAATTTTAGACTGGCATCGGTCCATAAGACAAAGTCAGCCAATTCATCCTCCCACTGTGTGCTATCCACAAAGCGTACTCTGACTGAAGTAGCAATGACATCTTTGAGCCAGTTCAAATCTTCAATCACATTTTGATTGAGGTATATTCCAGCGTGAGGAGTTGTCCTGTTTGCCATTTTACTGTACATAGACGTCAGAGCTGGGCAGCCTCATGGGAGAACATTAAGAAGCTAGTTGAGATGACCTGCAAAATGTTGCTAGTTCTGAAGAGGATGTCACGACCTGCTACCGACCCCCGGGACTCAGCCCTGGCCTGGGGACTCCAACCCTCTCAAAACCACCTCCACGACTGCCCCAGGCCCGGACCGCTACCCGGCCAACTCCCTCGGCGGCCCCCGGCCATCACTGCCCATCACCGCCTGTCAACGCCACCAGCCACCGCCACCTGCGGCATCCCCAGCCATCATTGGCCATTACTGCCCGTCACTGCCACAGCCACCACCACTTGCGGCATTCCCTGGCCATCACTGCCATAACCACTACATCAGCACCAGTCTCGGCTATCACGCCGCCCATAGCCACCACATCAGCGCCGGCACCTGGCCCGCACCAAGACCCCCATCATGCATCACGATCATGCATCACCGCTGACCTGACCCCCGCACGCCACACCCTGCTCCCGCTCTCCCCTCACTGCCCCACCACCGCGTGTCTCTGCATTTCCAGTGCGAGACCTCCACGCCGTGTGACATGTCTCAACCTCGCTCCGCCCTGCACGGCCCCCAGGTCTCACTCCAAGCCCCAGTGCCGTGACCCACCACTGAAACTCGGGCCTGAGCCCCGGGCCCTACATACTGCGTAGTATATAAGTCGTAGAGTAGTAAGTAGTACTCTAGTCTTAATATTACTGTAGCTCCATATTGTTTGCTGCGTTCTTATCTCTGCCTTGTTTTCTTGCGCGCCCTGGTCTCATTATTTCTACTTGCTTCTTTTCTCATCGTACTCGTCTTGTATTGTCTCTCTATCTTGTCTCTACTCGCCTCGTCCTCTAATCTATTCTAATTGCTCTCCCTTCCTTTTCTACTCTAAGTTCTCTTGGTTCTCCTGTTCCCAGCTCCTCTCCTCAACTTAATCTGTTCCATCTCTCCTTATCTTATCTCGACTCTTTCCCCTTTCGGCCGCTTAGTTTCCCTGACTCTGTTTCCATCCCCAGGACTCACTAAATCCCATGCCCATTATCTCTTTGATCCTTGGGACTCGCTCACTCACCAGCGCTCGCTCGTCCCATCATCCTATACTCCCGGAACTTGTGCCAACCCCCGGGACTCGTCCTCCACCCCCCCTGGCACTTGCCCCACTTGCTGGTGCTACCGGCACTCCCCCACGCACCGCCCCCACCCCACTTCGGTCTCCTATGCCTTGCGCCCTCCTGGTGCTCTGCGTCTGTGTACACGGTGATCACCACATAAGGTATTTGCCCAGTGGACTGAGCCCCCGTGGTTAGTGGAACCTGACAGAGGAGGTCAACAATTGGGAGTATCAACAAAAGATTCTATTTTGGTGTGAATGTCATCGAGCGAGTCTTTTGTTAAGGTGATTGATCCGCCATTTATGTCAACAAAAAAACCTATTATTTTGAGGACTGGGCCAAATTCTTGCTTCTTATCCTCCCAGGGGCAACCGATTGTGTCCCATAGAATAAACAACTGGACCTGTTGTCTTGGTCAAAAAGTTTCTTTGTATTCAACTAGATTGGAAGCCCTATCACGACCAAAGAAATTGTCCATGAAATCATGGAGGTCGTTGATTTTGAGCTTAATGATTCCAAGCCAAGCCATCAGATTTGTGATGGCACACCAACATCAAGGTGAAGCTCAATTGCCGAACACCAGATGATGGACAATGCGCCACACTCCATTGACCTCTACTACTTGTTGAAGCTGCCACAATGGGTGAGCCAGCAGATTGAGGAAGCCACTGGCAATGTCTGACTTCCATGTGAGCAGGGATTTGTTCAGGTATTTATGTTTTGTGTTGTACAGGGCTTGTCCAAATGTCTGCATGTCATCGTATCTAACTTTTGCTTCCACCTGGGGGATACTGTCATTAAGACCTGAGGCTGAATAATCTGTGACAACTTGAGCCTTCCCTCTTCACCAAACTACAAAAAGGGGAGACAATTTCATACCAGGCAGGAGCTTTTGCAAATCAAGAGAATCAGACATCTCCACACATCAATCTCTTTGTCTCTGAAAGTTTGTATTGCCTCCATATCTGCATCATCAGCTGGGTAATTGAATAGGCAATCATCATCATCCAATGACTATGCCCCCTCATCACAAGGCCAAAATCCAAAACGTAATCCATCCATAATTGTCAGGTTTCGCTGACCATAGGGGCTCAGTCCACTGGGCAAGTACCTTATGTGGTGATCACTATGTCCACAAATGCAGAGTACTGGTAGGGGCGCGAGGCATAGGAGACCAAGGCAGGGCAGGATAGGAGAGTAGGGGAGTGCTGGTGACGCTGAAAGAGGGGGCGAGTGCTAGGGGTTAGTTGCAAGTCTCAGAAGACAGAGGAGTAGAACGAGCAAATGCCAGTGCGCAAGTGAGTCCCAGGGTTCAAAGAGATGACGAGTGCAGGAATCTAGCGAGTCTTGAGGATGGAGATGGAAGAGCAGAGATTAAGCGAGCCAAAAGAGGAAAAGGTCGAGATAAGATAAGGAGAAGGGAAACCGAACAAGTTGAGTATGAAGGCTGGAGACAGAAAAGACAAGAGAACTTAGGATTGACAGAGAGATGAGGAGGTGAAGCAGAGTGTAATTAGAGTAGGAGATGAATAGAAGCGATGAACAAAGTGGATATGAGATGAGTATGGTGAGAAATGAAGCAGAGTGAAAATAAAGAGATCGGAACATGCGAGAATTCAAGATGGAGACAAACACAACAAAACAGTACAAGAGCTATGGTAATATCAAGACTAGAGTACTACTTACTACTCTACAACTTATATACTGCACAGTAGGTAGGCCCCAGGGCTCAGGCCTGGGTTCTAGTGGCAGGTTGTGGCACCAGGGCTTGGGGTGAGACCTGGGGATTGTGCAGAGCAGCGGTGGGGGTTGAGACATGTCGCATGGCATGAAGGTCTTGCACTGTGGATGCAGAAACACGTGGTGGCTAGGCAGTGAGGATGGGAGCAGGAGCGGGGTGTGGCATGCAGAGGTCAAGTTGGCAGTGATGCGTGGTCATGATGTGTGATGGGGGTCTTGGCATGGGCCAGGGGGTGTTGGGTGTTGCCAGTGCTGGCGCTGTTGTGGTGGTTATGGGCAGTGTAATAGCCGAGGCCAGTGCTGATGTGGTGGTCACAGCGGTGATGGCCAGGGGGGTGCTGGGGGTGGTGGTGGCTGGTGGCGGTGATGGGCGGTGATGGCCAGGGGTTGCTGAGAGGGTTGGCCAGGTAGCGGTCCAGGCCTGAGGCGGTTGTGGGAGTTGTTTTGAGGAGAGTTGGAGTTCCAGGGCCGGGGCTAAGTCTTGGGGGTCGGTAGCGGGTCATGACAATAACAGATCATATAAAAGGCTGATTGGGGTGATCCCAGAGCATACTTTTGAATTTGTTGATGTTGAATGGAGTTTCTACTCAGATATAATATTTCATTGAGCTCAATGTTGCTTGTATAACTTCATCTGATAAAAGATGCTGAGGAGGAGATGGTAGCAGAAGTGCAGTTTCTGTAGACAAAGCAGACAGAGACATGACATGAGTCCTATTAGCCTTATTCCATATAAACCCACGTCAATAGTGTGAATCATTCTTTTCTGAAGCGTTTGGGCACTTCAAGCCTCTACTGATTTGCCATGTACCTGATGCTCTTGCCTTTTCAGTTCTGAGCATTGATTCCACCTGACCTGTACTGTTGTCTGCGCTGATGGAGTCTTGAGAGACATTTGTCATGGTCTTTTGTTCTGTGTTTGTCAGATTCCGCTGACCACAGGGGCTCAGTCCACTGAGCGAATACCTTACGTAGTGATCACCGTGTCCACAGATGCAGAGCACCAGTAGGGCACAAGGCATAGGAGGCCAAAGCAGGGCAGGGGAGGTGTGCTGGAGAGTGCCGGTAGCGCTGGATGAGTGGGCAAGTGCCAGGGTGGATGGAGGACGAGTGCCGGAGGGTAGGCGCAAGTACCAGGGATACAGGAGGGTGGAACAAGTGAGCGCTGGTGCGCAAGCGAGTCCCAGGGTTCAAAGAGATGACGAGCGCAGGGACTTAGTGAGTCTCAGGGATGAAAACAGAGATGCGGAAACTAAGTGAGCCAAAAGGGGAAAGGGTCAAGATAAGATAAAGAGAAAGGAAACAGAACAAGTCGAGATTGAGAACCGGAAACAGAAGAGACAGGAGAACTTGGGATTGAGAGAGAGAGAAGGAGCAAGCAGAGTGAAATTAGAGTAAGAGACAAATAGAGACGATGCAAGGAGATGATATGAGATGAGTATGATAAGAAATGAAGCAAAGTGGAAATAACGAGACCGGAATGCACGAGAGTACAAAACAGAGACAAACACAATGAAAACAATACAAGAGTTACAGTAATATCAAGACTAGAGTACTACTTACTACTCTACAACTTATATACTACGCAGTAGGTAGGCTCCAGGGCTCAGGCCCGGGTTCCAGTGGCGGGTCACGGCACCGGGGCTTGGGGTGAGACCTGGGGGCGGTGCGGGATGGAGTGGAGGTTGAGGCATGTCACGTAGTGCGAGGTCTTGTACTGGGAATGCAGAGACACGTGGCGGTGGGGTGGTGAGGAAGGAGCAGGAGTGGGGCATGGCATGCGGAGGTCAGATTGGTGGTGATGCATGATCATGATGCATGATGGGGGTCTTGGCATGGGCTGGGGGTGTTGGTGTTGCCGGTGCCAGTGCTGATGTGGCAGCTATGGGCAGTGTGATAGCTAAGGCTGGCGCTGATGTGGCGGTCATGGTGGTGATGGCTGAGGGGATGCCAGAAGGGGCAGTGGCTGGTGGCGGTGATGGTCGGTGATGGCCGGAGGCTGCCGAGGGGGTTGGCCAGGTAGCGGTCCAGGTCCAGGGCGGTCATGGGGGTTGTTTTGGGGAGGGTTGGAGTCCCAGGGGTCGGTAGCGGGTCATGACAGTGTTGTCTGTTGCACTTGCTGCACACGTTATGCTGATGATTGCAGGACATGTGTCAAGATTACAAAATCCAAGATTCCAGTTTTGGCAAATTGTGGATGAGCGTTTACAGCTTTGGATAGGATGCTGAGGTGGACGCTTGATTCCGGAACCTGAAGATGAAGCGGATGTGCTAAGGAGCTGGGATAAAAGGGGAACATAAAGCTTGTTATAATTGTCCATCCTAAACAGCTTGCGAGTGTAATGATTGCGAGCATCTCTGTCAAAATGGATTGCCATGGATGTCGCTCCTGGAAGAGAATGGAAGAAATCAAGAATTCTCCCTTAGTATGACAACAGTTTGGACTCAGTGGGGATAGAAAATAACCACCGCAGACATCCATGCATCAAAGGTACGAGACCAATCAGATTCACAGAGGATTGGATGACGAGCGACTGTGTGATCTTTCTTGACCAAAGAAAAACCAGCCATGAAGTCTCTTGGCTTGTTGTTGTGATCATATGCTTTGTTCAAAGTAGCATACAGTTTTTTGAAATCAACAAAGTGATCTATAATAACAAGTTTCCACATTGCATGGGAAATAGAATCCTTAAGCCTCTGCAGCTGGCCCAAGTCAATAAGAGAATCAATGATCTTCTCTTTACCATCATCTTGCCTGAGCTCCCAGGTCTTGGCAATATGAGGATCTGCTGAAACTTGGGATTGAAGTTGAGCCAGATGGGGTGCCACTGAGAGAAGAAACTGAGGAATTGAGGGTGGATCAGAGGACTTTGCATCAGTTGGTAAGACTTCAGCTGGTTCAGGATGACTGGAGGAGCCAGATGCGGGAGTAAGATGGTCAAGCTTCACATGAAGAGCCGCCCCAGCAGTGGATTTGACTGCTTGATTGTGAGTGTATTCTTGCTCCCAAGCCAAGTCAGAGATGGTCGAGCTTCGTTCATGACAAAATGCCTCAAGATCTTCTCTGAACAGTCCTTCTGGAGTCACTTCTCTTGTTGGAATTGGATGAGCTCTCAATTTTGCTCGACGGATCTCGATTTGTTGATGCACAGCGTCAAAAAAATCTCTAGCTTCCTCAGGATTAAATCCCATCTCTCTAATTTTCTCAGTGAAGCTATCAAATGATTGGAGACCTTCCACAGTTTTGTCAACCAGTTTGTCACAGATCTCTGTTCATTTTTGTACTGCGTCAAGACTAGAAGAAGCCTGGGTCTCAGAATGAACATTTGGACTGGAGTCTTCCTGAGTGTCAAGAACATTTCTTACAGGAACTCCGGACATTAATTGAGAACTAAGATTGCGAGATATTGAGCAGAAATATCGCAAAAAACTCGAATATGATACAGAGAACGAGGAAAAAGAGGATAAGAACCCTGGAAGAAGAAGAAGTCTGTATTAAAGCTGAAGTCAGGCCTTGCTTGCAACTTACAATACAGGAGCTTGAGCTGTAATGATAAAAGATGATGAGAAAGGCTCAAGATCCTGCGGTGAGAGATGAATTGTGCTCATCAAAGGTCTGCTTGGGAGTGTCTCACCGAAAATAGTAGCAAAAAGAAAGATTATCAGGAAGTAAAGTATTCATGAAGGCGCTACTTTGAACTGGTGAGGAGGTGAGACACATGAGAATCGGTGTGGGGAGAGAGCATCTAGATGCTCACCTGTGCTGCAACAAGAGTGGACAGAGAAAGGCAGCACAGGGAGTGAAACCTTCCACCCTACTGTCCTTGGCTGTCAGGTTCCGCTGACCACGGGGGCTCAGTCTACTGGGCGAACACCTTATGTGATGATCACCATGTACACAGATGCAGGGCACCAGGAGGAGCGCGAGGCGTAGGAGACCGAAGCGGGGCGAGGGCGGTGTGTGGAAGAGTGCCAGTAGCGCTGGTGAGTGAAACAAGTGCCGGGGAGGGTGGAGGACGAGTGCCGGGGGTTGGTGCGAGTCCCAGGGGTGCAAGAGGATGAGACAAGCAAGCGCCGGTGGCGAGCGAGTCCCGGGGATCAAGAGATAATCAGGTGCGGGGACTTAGCGAGTCCCAGGGATGGAAACAGAGCCAGGGAAGTTAAACAACCAAAAGGGGAAAGAGTCAAGATAAGATAAGGGAAGATGGAAATGATTAAGTTGCAGAGAGGAGCCGGGAACGGAGAACCAAGGGAACTTAGAGTGGAAAAGCGAAAGAAGAACAACGAGAATAGATTGAGAGTACGAAACAAGTGGAGATGAGACAGAGAGACAAAACAAGATGAGTACGAAGAGAAAAAAAGCCAGTAAAAGTAAAGAGACTGGGACACGCAAGAAAACGAAACAGAGACAAGAACACAACAAACAAGACGGGTTACGGTAATATCAAGACTAGAGTATTCACTTACTACTCTACGACTTATATACTACGCAGTACATAGGGCCTGGGGCTCAGGCCCGGGTTCCAGCGGCGGGTTGCGGTGCTGGGGCTTGGGGTGAGACCCGGGGGCCATGCAGGGTGAGGTTGAGACATGTCACACGGCGCAGAGGTCTCGCACTGGAAATGCAGAGACACATGGTAGTGGGGCGGTGAGGGGGAGCGGGAGCAGGGCATGGCATGTGGGGGTCGGGTCGGCGGTGATGTGTGATCGTGATGCATGATGGGGGTCTCGGCGCGGGCTGGGGGTGACAGGTGGTGCCGGTGCTGATGTAGTGTGATAGCTGAGACCCGGCGCTGATGTGGCAGTCACGGCGGTGATGGCCGGGGGGTGCCGCGAGTGGCGGTGGCTGTGGTGGCAACGGGTGGTGATGGGCGGTGATGGCCAGGGATGCTGCAGGTGGCGGTGGCTAGTGGTGTTGACGGGCGGTGATGGCCGGTGATGGCCGGGGGGGTTGGCTGGGTAGCGGTCCGGGCTTGGGGCAGTCGTGGAGGTGGTTTTGGGAGGGTTGGAGTCCTGGGGCTGGGGCTGAGTCCCGGAGGTCGGTAGCGGGTCGTGACATTGGCCTGGCATCTGCCAGCACTGTGGTTCCATGCCAAAGACAGTGCTCTGGAATCATGGGATGAGAGCTTGGTGGGATCTGCCAAGCAGGGTTGGTGGCTGTTAGGCACAGAGGCCTCCAGAAAGGCTCCTTACCTTTGGAACCCGCCTTCACATCGAGGCTTGCTCCTCATTTGTACAGGTAGCGACCCAAATTGTGAAAGATTTGTCAGCAAGCATAAATTTGGGCATGTTTGGCTTTGTGTGTGGTGTGGGAATTTCACTCAGCAGGGGTCTGCCTGCATGTGTCAATGGACATGCACTTCTTGCCAGCAGGGTCCAAATTTCCATCAAACTCTAATTAGTGCTTTGATCAACAGAAATCTGATGTGTGCTGTCAATCAACTGACAGTGTGCATGCTTCTTTGGCTTCCTGGGGCTTGAAACTACTGCTTCTGAGACTGCTCTGTGTATTTGCTCTTGAAAATCTAGACTTTAACTATATAGTCATCTATATAGCGCACTAACAGGTTGCCAATTTGGCATTTAGTGAAGTCCAACCTCTCAGTCTTAGTTTGCTGAGACTCTGGATTGCTTGATGTGACTTTGCTCACTTGAGCTTTTCTAGATGTGACCTCTCTCACTCAGTGGTGTCAGGAGCTTTCAGTACCTTTTACTGCCTCCATCCACACTTCCACCTGCCTAGCAGAAAAGGGGTGTTGTGAAGTTGCTATAAGCTTTTTTCCTGAATACTGTCTTGTGGTGTGTCAAGCCTAAGGCTTCTTGATTCTTGAGTAGAAAACCAGAGGACACAGGTTCAACACCTGTTCTGGCTTTCTGGAACTCTGTGACTTTGACTTTGTAGTCTGCTTCTGGGTTAATTGCTTTACTGGACCAGTATATTTGCAAGAGGACAGCCTATATAATGCCTGCATATATTTCAATAGATCCTGATTATGCATGTTTCCAACGTGCTCAGAACTCTCAGCATATGGCTGAAAATTGCAGAAAACAAAAACAAAAAGAACCTCCAACACTTGGTATGTCTTTCTTAGATGAACTTACACTTTGAAATTGATTTTGTCTTATATAATGTTAGGGCCTTCTCCATCTCCACCTTTACCTCCTATTTCTTCTCCTGTGCCTTTGGATTCTCTTTCTAATACCTTATGTATGTCACTTACTTCAATTCCATCATATTATCATCTCACATTCTGTATAGTTTCAAACCTTGCTATGCCACCTCAACTTGCTAGAGCAGGTCCTTCTTAAATTCAATTAACTCCTATCTCAAATCCACAATCTCTTTCACAGATTCTTGAAGATACACATTGCTTCTTCTTCAAACACTGTTTCATATTCATCAAGTCCTGATTCATTGATTACTTTTATATTTCCCTTTCCTTGCACTTGTGGTGGTGGTCATAAGCAATTCAATTTATATATATTATGAATTTATCTTATTTGTTCTTATCACCATATACTCCACAAAGTACTGGCCATCGTTTAAACAGTCAATGCACACCTACTGCTCCTGTAACTCATGAACATCATACAAAAAGACCTCATATTATCATTCCTGCTACTCCACCTTTGATGCACATTTGGAACTCTAATCTTGATAATATTCAATTAACATCTCAGCCTGATGAAGATGTGGAAATACCTGATTTTCTTCTACAACAGCTTTTTTCAGATATTCCACAGTCTGAAATAGCTCCTTGCCTTTCTAATGATACTTTTGGTTCTATGCCACCACTACCACAACAATCTCATCCTCCTGCTTCTTCTCAGCCATTTCCCATGCAATTCTTTGCACAGCATTCACCTGCTTGAGTTATTGAAAGAGCATGATTTCGAGGTTTTCAGCAATATGTTGGAACACATGCATGAGCTTCACATCCTGTTAATCCTCACATTCTATGGTGTACTTCTAATTGTCATTGGGTTTCAAAGGATATATTTGATACTACTTTGATTTGTGATGGCTGTAAATTACAAAAGCACCAATCTCGACAATGTGCAGCACAATAAGCTGCTGAAGCTCAGGCTCAGGAAGAGCTCAATATAAATGTTCTTCAGTCAACCAATTCTCCATCTCATGATCTTGCTCCTGATCTACCAACTTCTCAACACACTCAATCTGCAGATCAGAATGATCATCACATTGTAGATCCTCTATCTGAACTTGCTATTACACCAGAGGATAAGCAAATGCTGGACAATGTACAGGCACAGATAATGAATATCAAAATGGAAAAATGTGATCTCTGTCATAAAAAGTGGTTTAATCTCAATGTCATAAATGGATCCTATGCCAAATGCCAAAAAAATGCCAAATATCAAGCATCAAAGAATATGTTTCCTGGATTGCATCCTGCAGATTTGCCAGAGCTTACTCAAATGGAAGAAATGCTGATTTCTCCTGTACATGCATTGATTCAACTTTGGCAAGTCCATGGTGGCCAGTTCAAATATACTGGTCATATCTGCAACTTTCCTAGAGAAAATACTATTTCTCATCAAAAGCTACCTTTGCTTCCTGAAGATTGTGATATTATCATTATGTGTCATACTGATGTAGAGGCACAAACCAATTTAGCTGTATATGAAGACTTTTGTGTGTGTCAAGGACACATTGAAACTTGGCTATGCTATCTTCAAGATCATCATCCAACCTTTCAAAACAATACAGTTCACATTGATTATCACTGACTCTAGCAACTTCCTGAAAATAGTTCAGTCCATGACAGATTATGCACAGTGGAGCATCAGGAGTTTGATGATCCTATGGCTCAAGAAACTGGCTCACCAGAAGCAGAGGATACAATTGACACTGCTGAAAATGATCAAGAGCCTGTTTTCACTAGAGGTTTTATACCCAACTATTCAAGAAACAGAAATAGAACAACTTAGAGATGCTGCACATGATGATTTGCCACTTCATAATTCTGATATGCATCAATTGCACAATGCAGTCTTCAATAACAATGGACTTGTGATATTGACTATGCCTAATGTGTGAGGTACTCCTATCAATGAGTATAGCACACAATGTATTGCTATTGATGCTTTTCCAACTCTTTTTTGTACTGGAAAGGGTGATATCTCAGAATTACATGATATTGAAGCTACAATGGAAGAATTGGCAGCTCATCTCATTTGACTTAATGGTGGTCAATTTGCATGACATCCTTGCTTTTGATATTGGGCTCTAAATACTGCTATGCATCAAAAGGCTAAAAAAGCATCACAGTGGTATTTGACTACCCATAAAAATGATTGTCAACTTACAGTTGAAGATATTCAAAGAATGATTTATTCTAATGAGGCACATACTCTTGCAAATCATATTTCACATGCTTGACTTCCAACACTCAGAATCTACTCAAGTTGGACTTGTAAAATGTTATAAACAACATTCAAATTATCCACATCCAGCTGCTAATATTTCTCTCCTTGAATTTGCTACTCATTGGAATTGGCAAGGAAAGGAAGTTTACAAGCGTGGAAGCCAGGGTACTAAGCCATATATCATTAGTATATGGCCACAATATCATCCTGATCCTGAGTATGAAGATAACTATGAAAAGTACTGCTATGCACAAATGATTTTAACCACTCTTTCATTGCTCCTGAAAACCTACTCAATGGCCATGCTTCTTGGAAAGAGGCTAACCATGTCTACAATGACTCACTTCCTACTCTCAATGATAATTTTGGATTTGATTATGAAAGTGATTCTGAAAGTATACTTGCTGATGATGAAGAGGACTATTGTGCAGATTGGATGAGAGAGGCTGCCAGACTTCCTGACCAAGCTGTTGAAAGCAACCTTCCAAACTTAGGTCTACGTGATATGGATCTTGAACATGACTCACATGAAGGGGCTCCTTCTTATGAAATAATTCAAGAAGCATCTCAATGGCTTACTAGCCAAATCAAAGAATCTTGTAATGATGATGTTCAAATTCTTCCAGAAGTGGACTATGCCAATCTCAAAGCTGAGCAGCAGAGTGTTTCTCTTCAGGTTATGGCTTATTTGAAAAAGTTGCATGCACTTAATGGTGATCCTAAACCTGCTCCATTACAAATCAATGTAGATGGAACTGCTGGCACAGGGAAATCATTTCTTATCTGGGCAATAACAACTGCACTTCAAGAAATGTTCAGTGATGAACTTCAAGAAAGAGATCCTGTTGTTTGTCTTGCTCCTACAGGAATTTCAGCCTTTGGAATCTGAGGATGGACTATTAATTTTGGGCTATCTATTCCTGTTAAAGAAGGAAAGGAGTTTCAACAATTGGGAGAGTCATCCTTGCAACGTTCTCAGATTCGATGGAGAAATGTTCAACTTCTGAGTTTGGATGAAAAATCCATGGTGGGAAGAGCTCAACTTGGCCAAATTGACAGACATCTAAGACAGATATTTCCTTCCGCATTAGAAGAAGTATTAGGTGGTCTTCCTGCTATCTTTTTTGGTGATTTTGCACAATTTTGCACAACTTCCTCCTATTGGTGACACACCACTATATTCATCCAAAACTACTTGTGGTCGACATTTAGGCCTGGCTCTTGAAGGACATTGAGTTTTTGAGTCTTTCACCCAATCTGTTATTCTTTCCCATATCTTTCATCAAGGAGGGGAGGATCCTGAACAAATCTGCTTTCGAGATGCTCTACTTCAACTTCGCACCTACTCAACTTTGCCCAATGATTATGAACTGCTTTCTACTCAATTCTGGAGTAACCTCACAGTGGAAGGATGTTCTCAGTTCAATGAAGCTCTTCATCTCCTACCTACATGAGCTGCTGTATATGAATGCAATATGCAGCGTTTGGCAGGCACTGGACAACCAGTTGTTTGTTGTCATGCAAAACACAATAATCATGCTGCAAAGAAAGCTTCTGAAGAGGATGCAGATGGACTTGAACCTATGATCTTGTTAGCTAATCACTCGAAATCTATGGACTTCAAAAGGTACTATCTAATTGTTCTATGCATGATCAAATATTCAAAGAGTCAATAGGACTGGTGAATGGCACTCAGGGTGTAGTCAAAAAAATCTGGTATTGGCCTCAAGAC
>JAGGAQ010006152.1:0-32293 GCA_017657225.1 Termitomyces sp. T69sscA
TGGCTGTGCGTTGACGGGCGGTGATGGCCGGTGATGGCCGGGAGAGTTGGCCGGGTAGCGGTCCGGGCCCGGGGCGGTTATGGGGGTGGTACTGGGAGCGCTGGAGTCCCGGGGCCGGGGCTGAGTCCCAGGGGTCGGTAGCGGGTCGTGACACTCCTCACCCCACCATCATTCCATGAATCCTCACCATCCATGCTTCCAAAGTGACACCCCTTCCTTTGGGAGTGTCATGACCTGCTACCGACCCCCAGGGCTTAGGCCTGGCCCTGGGACTCCAAACCCCCCAAAACCACCTCCATGACCCTCCCGGGCCTGGAGCGCTATCTGGCCAACCACCTCAGCAATCCTCAGCCATCACCAGCCATCACCACCACCAGCCACCATCACCGCCAGCATCTCCTGGCCATCACCGCCCATGACCGCCACATCAGCGCCGACCCTGGTTATCCCCAGCACTTCCCCAACTGCAGCCGCCACATTAGCACCAGCACCAGCAATGCCTGGCGCTCCCCCGGCCCATTCCAAGACCTCCATCACACATCACAATCACGCATCACCTCAGACCTGACCCCTGCATGCCATGCCCTGCCTCTGCTCACCTCCTCACCGCCATGTCGCTACATGTCTCTGCGCTTCCAAAGCAAGGCCTCCTGTGCCGCATGACATGTCTCAACCTCCACTGCTGTTTTGCGCAATCCCTGGGTCTCATCCTGAGCCTGGTACCACGACTTGCCACCGAGACCTGGGCCTGAGCCCTGGAGCTTACCTACCGCTTGGTATATAAGTTGTAGAGTAGTCAGTAGCATGCCAGTCTTGATATTACCGTACCTCTCATATTGTTTCATTGTGTTTTGTCTCTGTCTCATAGTCTTATGCATCCTGGTCTCTATTTCTCAACTCTGCTTCATTTCTTATTGTACTTGTCTTGTATCAGCTCCTATTTGTCACCTTTACTTGCCTCATACTCTAATTCCATTTCTGCTTTACTCTTCATCTCCCTGCCAATCTCTAAGTTCCCTTGTCTCTTCTGTCTCTGGCCTCAAGTCTCAACTCATTCTGTTTCTCCTTTCCTGATCTTATCTCGACTCTTTTCTCTTTTGGCTCGCTTAATCTCTGCTCCTCTCGCTTCCATCCCTGGGACTCGCTAAGTCCCCACGCTCATCACTCACAGTTTGTTGATCCCTGGGACTCGCTCATGCACTGGCGCTCACTTATTCCATTCTCCTGCCCCCCCAGGACTCACACCCACCCCTGGCACTTGTCGTCCACTCCTCCCCGGCACTTGCCCCCCATCCCAGCATTATCAGCAACCCTCCACCCACTTTTCCTACCTCGCTTTGGTCTCCTATGCCTTGCGCCCCTACCAGTACTCTGTGTCTGTGGACACAGTGCTCACTACATAAGGTACTCACCCAGTGGACTGAGCCCCTGTGGTCAGCGGAACCTGACAATTGATGGAGGAACATCATTTAATGAGGATGATGTTGACCATTTTTAGGATGATGATGCAGACCTTTCCATTGATGCTATAGCTGCTGACACTCATGCTTTGACAAGGAAAGGTGCTTTAGTTGAGGCAAATAATGATATTGAAGGTGTATGGGCCTTTGATGATGCTGGGAGAGATGTGGGCTGATGCTGCGGCAGTCTTGATATTGTTGCTACTGTTATTGTTCTTGTTTGTGCACTCAGTCCTAGTTTTCTTAGTTTTGTTACTTCTGTCTTATCTCACCTCATTTGTCTCATTTCATTTCATATTGCCACATCTTCTCTTGTCTCTACTCATCTTGTACTCTGCTCAATCTAGTTTTTTTTTTTTTCTTTGCTCTCTCACCTCAACTTGATTCTCTGAGTTCTCTTCCAACTTATCTCTCTCTTGTCTTAGTTCTGACTCTTCCACTTCCATTCTCCCATTATTTCCTGTCTTGACTCCCTCTTGTTTTGTCTTGGCTAATCTCCATGCTCTCCATCTCTAATCCTGGGGTTTATCTGTCCTTGCTACTCACCCCAGCCCTTTGCTTACTGCTCCTGGAACTTTCTTACAGCCCTGGGTGCTTGTTCCTTGCTTCTCCATGCATCTCCAGCACTTATCCCTTGCACACCCCTCCTGAACATAATCAGTGCTCCTTGTTCTTAGTCTCATTGTGTTCTTGGCCCCGTTCCTCAGTTTTCCATGCCCTGCACTTGTCTAGAGTACTTGCTGGGCACATAGTATATTGCATCCACCTAGTAAGGACTCGCCCAGTGATCTGAGCCCCTGTGGTTAGTGGAACTTGACAGTGGAGCAAAGAGCATTGGCAGCCATTTTGGGCAGGAATTGTTTGCTTCACAATGCTCTTGGATGTTGATGTTCCAAGCACATCCAAGTAAAGAAGATGTTTGCAGTGGTGTATACTGTCCTATGCTGAGGAGAATGTTTCCAAGGCCATCAAGTTGTCTTCCATGTTGACAACAAGGCCATTTTCCATGCAATTCAGAAGATATCCAGTCAAATCTCACCAACAATGAAGCTCTTGCACCACCTGATAGCTCTGTCATGTTGCCTTGACTTTTCATTTTCTTCTGAGTGGCTTGCTTCTTCTGCAAATTCAATAGATAATGCAGCCTCATGCTTTTCTTTCTCACATTTGTTCAAAATTGCCCTGTGACTTTACCAGAAGCTGGCAGTGAAACTCTTTCAGCTTGGTGGTATGAACAGAACAAGCACCACCTCAGAACTTTTGTGTTCTAACTTTGGCATGGGCTTGCTATCAGTACCCACCAAACATACTCAACTGGCCAACACCAGTCCATCCTCCACATACAACTCAACAACTTGTACAATGCTGATGGCTCCATCCTCCCTGCCTTGCAGCAGGCCATCTTCTCCTGGGTTGCAAGCCCTGGCAGACAGGTTCAACCAAAAACAGTCAAGGCCTACTTTACAGCAGTATGTTCCCTTCATGTTAATTCAAACCTTTCATTTCCACTACAGAGTCCTCCCTTGTGCAACGGCTCATCAGAGGCATCAAGCATTACCATGCAAGAAGGGCTGCAAACCCTTCCAACCTATCACCCTCCCCATCCTTACAGCATAACTCAGCCAGCTGCAGCCAAACACTGTTTTGGGAGACTGGGTCAGTTTATGCAGCATGTTGCCTTGCATACTCAGCACTGACAGTGGCAATCTACAGTCAGAAAAGGTGGAAAATTCTCTCCTTCCCTCAACTTGCTTAGAAGTCTGTGCAATTCCTCCAAGCTTTAACAACACCACACATGCCAGACTCACTCTTCCAGCCTCTAAAACTGATCCATTCTAGAAGAGTGTCACCATCACAGTTGCTACAGCACCTGGCTGCACCACCTGTCCCATTGCAGCCCTGAAATGCCTCTACAACAAATGTTAAAAGAAAGTAAACCCTGGATTGTATGTTCAGTCCTCAGTCTTTTGCACAATTGACTGTATTTGTGCATACCTAGATTGTAAGTATGTTCAGTTTATAATCAAGGTAAGTATGATTTGTAGTGTGTAATATAACTATGTGACCTCACCCTCAGTTCGTTGTACAATTGACTGAGGGCTCAATAATAGTAGTTATCATATATATGTACAATTTCAGACCATTGTTTCTTCATACAACTTAGACAAAGGGACAACCCTGAGTACTGGCCTGAGCATGATTAATATCATGATTACTTGTGGTATGACCTTGATACAACACACTCTGTCTCAACAGCAAACACTCTCACTCTGATGACACACCACTTTCTGAGCAGGCCAATGGCTCTGCCCTCTCTTATTCCCAATTCATCAAAACCATCCATAATGCTATATTTCTAGCAGGTTGGATCCAAGCACTTTGCAAGATACATTTTCTACCATGGTTCTGCCTTCGTGGCAGTAGTGGTTGGTTACTCTGACTATGAATACAGCTTCTTGAACAGTGGTGCAGTAACTCATACAAGTTGTGCATAGAAAATGATCCTTCTTGAATGCTCCACTTATCCTACCTTCTACACTTGGTCTGCACTCATCTCATCCCTTTTAAACCTCTGGCTCTCCAGGTGTAAGGGCAACCTCCAGTTGTGGCTCAATCACACAACTAGCAGAGGGAAATCCAAAGTTATATTAGGCATGATAAACAACAATATAATAGTAATTAATTGCCTAGCAGAGGGAAATCTGAAGAGAACAAGTCTAAGGATCCCCACTGCTTGGTGCGGCACATCAGCAGGCGGCAGAGGCATGAGAACAACTGTACAAGTGACCAGAGCTCATCTTAACCTTGTTTAATGCTCAAACAGGGAGTGTGGGAAGTTTCAGGGGTTTCCTAAAAAGGAAATGACAGAACAAGCCCCAGGGGTCCCAGGGCATGGTGTAGAAAGTGGGCTGGGGTGCAGTGAAGTGCCAAAAATGGAAGTCAAATGGAAGTCTTCTGACACCAGGGCTTTACTTCTCTGGCTTGAGTCTGGTTCCTCTCTCTCTCTTAGAAGGGGGTGACTGCTCAAACTCTTGGACCATGCTCCAACATCTTGACTCAATCATTCCATCATTGTTGACCTCAAATTAATGGATTGGGCAAGTTGAGAGGGAGAGTTGCTCAGGATTAATTAAGTCCCCTTGCTCACCCCCCCAGACACATCATTTGCATGTGTGTGAACTTTTTTGACATTAAGTTCCCACTCATACACCTGTAAGGGGAATGCTTAACATCTGCAGAACTCCTTCCACAGAGCTAGCAAGCACCAATGACAAGTGAGAGTTGAGCAGGTGTAGAGGCGGGCAAGGGTCAGACAAGGGACTGGCAGGGCTAACCAAGCGGTCAGACATTGCTAGAGAGCTTACAGTCAGTTCAATATGTAGGCTAGAAGAACACTGCTATTGTTCAGCCTGGGGATATTCTATCCACAGGCTGCCTTTATATACTACATTGGTGGCTGTACCATTACTCATACTGTTTAACTAATCAGGCCCCAATATGTAATGGAGTATGACTAACAGTAATTGATGCTAAGGTCCATGCATATGACTCATCAAGGCTCAAGCAGAGGGAACTCAAACTCTCAGCACAATGTTTGTCTAGGGTGGAAGCTTTGACTGAGCAATATCAGACTGAGGTGTTTGCTCATCATGCAGCAGCTCAAAAGCTTCAGAAGCAGATGTCTGCTGTGCAAGATGAGCTTAAAACACTCCATGATCTATTCTCATCTACTCAAAATAGCCATAGCCTTGAGAAACAGAAGCAATCAGCAAGAATTTTGGATCTTGAGGCTCTTGTGCAGAGGGAAGGGGCTGAAATCAATACCTTACAGCTGCAGTTATTGTCAACTCATTCAGAAAAAGCAGAGTTACAGAAAAAACTGGACGAGCAGACTTTGGAGCTTGATAAGTTGATTGTGGAGTCTCAACGTGCAATTCATTTGGAGACTCAGCTTGCCATTGCCACTGAGAAATTCCAGGAAGCTGAGGAAGAACTATTGGATTTGAGGTCATCAAAAGCAGCGGACGAAGCAACGATCGAGACAATGAAAGAGATGTTTTCTGCGGTATTCAACTCTCTGGTATGATTGACTTGTATAAACTGGAATTAACACTGTAATACCACACTACTCACAGATTATCTCAGCCAAATCATCTCCAGCGCCTCAGAAACGCTGCTCTACGAGGACCACGGCAAAAGCACCAGTTCCTTTTAAACTGACTTAAACGGGCTTTGGCAGATATCTTTGGCTTATATGAGTCATTCAATCTTGGACATATATACGGTTTTTATTGTATGCTTTTCGCCGTAGCAGGATTGAATTCAGGAGGTTCAGAGACAGTTGCAAACGATCTAAGGGGGTCCAGACCAATCAGAACTCACTGCCACGGACCCCTCATAGATGGGTATTCTGAATATCAACGATTACGCACACTTACGTCTGCAACTGTGTAGAGTCATCTTGGAGCGACATGATTGAATGATGAGTGCCACGTGGATTCTAAAGACTCTAACATGGCTTGCTCCGTCTCCCGTCCGTCTCCCGTCTCAGTGTTCGATTATGTACAGACAGCCAGGGAACGGCCGTGATTTGCAGCCAGTCGGAATTGATGGCGACCATGTTCCTTAACAGAAGGAGCTATGTATGGCTAGACAAGGTCGTTGTTACGTGAAGAGGAGAAGCATCATCGCATTGATTTCACTACGTGATGGTATGAAACAATACAAAATGTGTGTCCACGAAACACCTGCCGCACCAAATATCCTTGTGTACATTGGCCAAGGCTGAGGAAGTTAGCATGGTAGCTAATCTCCAAGGCTTGCATCTGCTCATGTTGACCACGATCTTGGAGGACAGCTACGAGAGGGCCGTAAGTAGTGGTACCAGGTCAGGACGCAATGATCAACGATCAAAACAACTTGATCAACAATGATCGTGGGTCATGCGCGCTCACTGCTACGAAAAATTATCAAACACGGGACCAGCTCATCCGAGCCCTCCCTTTTTTTGAACCTGGCACACATTCTTTCTCTTCATCTTTCCTTTACTCTCGACGCTCAAGCCCATTGGTACGTTTTAGACCAAGCGAGTTTTTTTCCAACATTAGTAAGGTATTAGCATTAGCTTAAACCTGAGTTCTAAAAGTAAGTTAGATCTCCCCTGAGGCCTGAGGACTTGATGTGATCATTGGTTACCTCAGGCTTTATTTTTATGTCAAAAGCAAAAACAGTTATCCACGATGATAAAATTAGTCGTGCGACTGAGCGCTATTGACTGCACCCGAGGTGGAGCTTGATAAAGCTATGACAAAGAAATTGTTGGTTCGGCGTCGTATACTTGTGCTTGTGATAGTCTGGAAAAAGAAGCGGGGAGAAGCGTTTGACCTCAAAGAACGGGAAATACTCTGGCTCCTGGTACTATCGCGACTCGTGCAGAATTGTATCGATACAAACTGATTCGGGAACACTCTTCTTTTTCTGTACTGTGGTAAGATCAGTGGACTACACTATTAGGCCACACACTGTAACGACGTCTCTCGAATCTCGACAACACCACACCCCCCGTGCATGCAACCTCTGCTCAGCGTTATTCGCTCATCCCCTGCAATCATCTCAAGTTCATGCCAGTTCGGCAATATGCGAAGAATTTCACTGACATAGATACCTTTCAATTTCTCATGAGTATTTTATAGGCATGACCATTATACTAGGATAAAAGTAAGCACGCAGGAACCAAATTCAGGTGATCGGTCACTTGTCTCTGAGTCGGTCTCGAAAGTGTTCGGCCGATAAAGACCTTTATAAAGAATAGTTCAGATAGTCAGGCGACTAAGTGCTATCAATATGGTCTACATGACACGAGTCAAGGTTGGTTTCATCTCCACTATAAATCCACGTATGTGCTATCATAAGTCTCCAGGTTCTCACTGTCGGTCCAGGCACCGTGAACACGCCCACGAATGGGTTATCTGTAACTCTAAATAGAGCCTTATTCCCTTGCTGGCCTTCTCATGACAAGCATAAAAAATACGTCCACTACTATTTCGCATTCCACATCCTGCGATGCTTCGCCGTCTTCATATTGCCAGTCTTCTGACTCTAGCTCTGAAGGCTTCTTGTGCTCTTGTCGCCACAGAATCGCTTGACATCCGTCTACCTATAGGCACATTCCGTGGTGTGTCCACAGCACAAGGTATTGAGAAGTGGATCGGCATCCGGTACGCCCAGGCCCCTGTTGGTCCTTTGCGATTCAAAGCGCCCGTCCCCGTCCCCACTGTTTCCCCGGATGCGGAGGTGATCGACGCGTCGAAATTCGGTAATGCTTGTCCGCAACTCCCATCCAACCTGGGCGCACCGATTGCAGAAGATTGTCTGTTCCTTAATGTGTGTTACCATAATGAACAATTGTCTATCCGAATTCTTTAATTCTTTGCGTGTATGTAGGTGTTTAGGTCAAATGGAACATCCTCTTCGGCCGGCTTACCTGTTCTAGTCTGGATTCATGTGCGGTGCTTCTCTATTTGCGAGATTTACCTGTAACTTACGTTGAACGCAGGGTGGTCAATACACATCTGGGTCGGTGCTCCTCCGAGTCTTTTTCAGGCCTTGCTATTTGTACTAACATCTTCTATAGAGCTGCCTCAGAACCTTTATATGATCCCACGCGTAAGCCGCTTTCTTTCACGCGTATGATACCTTCTTCCATCGCGTCTCCTAGGTATTATCCAACGCAGTGTAACCACCCAGCGCCCAATCGTCTTTGTATCAATGTACGTTTAACCTCGAGGTTCTTAGCTCCAAATATTCACCTCAAGAAACTCAGCAACTACCGTCTGAATACATTCGGATTCGTGCGCAACGCTTGATTTTGGCTATCCAATCCGTTTCATCAACTTGTTCTTTTTTTCAGCTTTCAAGCGCAAGTGTCGCGCCTGAGGACCTCAACGCCGGACTTTTAGACCAGCGTCTTGCCCTCGAATTCGTACAGGACAATATTGCAGCGTTCGGTGGTGATCCAGACAAGGTAAATCAACGTATCATGAGCTCATCATATTCACTCGTTCATTTTTGGGCTCTTAGGTCACTATCTGGGGACAGGTGAATTCTATATCTTCAGACTTTATTTTGAGAGCTAATATTAGTTCAGTCCGCTGGTGCAGGCAGCGTCGAAGCGCACATCATCTACGCCGCTTCAAGGAAGCTCTTCCGAGCTGGTATGGCGGAATCCCCCGTTGGCCCTTTGTATGTCTTGCCAATTGTTCCTTTGACAAACATGGGGTGAAGTGCCACATAGCAAAACTTCTCCCCCCGCGAGCGTTTACGACGAGCCCGATAAGCCGTTCGCCAAGCTCCTTACTAATACAGGGTGCTCCGCAGGACCCGATGCGATTGCATGTCTCCAGGCCGTGCCATTCGATGTTCGCGCGTCTTCCCA
Organism: Termitomyces sp. T69sscA; assembly: GCA_017657225.1. Lineage (NCBI taxonomy): Eukaryota > Fungi > Basidiomycota > Agaricomycetes > Agaricales > Lyophyllaceae > Termitomyces > Termitomyces sp. T69sscA. The sequence goes on from JAGGAQ010006152.1 coordinate 8,896, forward strand.
TCTTTTTCTCGTGTTCCTACTCATTTTGTGAGAACAGACATTGTTATCAATTAGCAACTCGATGATTAGTGTCGTGCTCAATAACCAGCTTTGGCAGCCCTCGATCGGTCCGCCGGGGAGCTTTGCGCCTACCCGCGCATCGACACTTATCGAAGCAGGAGAGTTCAGGCACGATGTGGCGTATCTCGCTGGTACAAACGTCCATAACGCTCCACTCCCCTCTTAATTTCGTATCCTTGACCCTTTACATAGTTGAACGAAGGAACAAGTTTCTCTGTGACCCTCCTCCCGATGAACGCAGAAGCGCGCACACCTCGGGAGTCCGACGAGCTCTTCAAGACTTTCATTCAGGCGCTGCTGATCGATAACTCGACCGTGACAGAGCCGACGTTCGAGCGGTTGTTCGAGCTCTTCCCCACGTCGACAACGAGGGAGATCCCGTTCGCAACGGGGAATGAGCTGTTCGATCGTGGAGAGGCATGGTATGGGGATGAAATGTTTGTCGCGCCGCGCCGACTGTTTTTCGAGCACGCGGCGCCCGTGCAGGATGTGTATGCGTACCGGTTTGCAGAATTTATTCCTGGGAACAATATCACGCTTGGAGGTGAGTGAGGACTCCATGCTAGTTGTTTTATAGATCCAGATCAATGATGAAACACACAGTGGCGCACGCGTCGGAGCTGCCGCTGATTTTCAGGTTACCAACGGGCGAAGCGGCTGTAGAGGTCGAGTTTTCAACCACGATGCTTGATTTCTGGTTATCGTTTGTTAATGATCTGAGTCCTGGTGGTACGCCTCTTGTCCGTGTCCCGACTCTCTGTATATAACTTGGGCAGAAAACTGGCCGAAATACACGCTGGAGAATCGCAGTGTGCTTCAATTGCAGAGGGACAATATTACGACGATCATTGATGGTGATTTCCTCTTTCTGTGTCTGGAATGAGAAGTGACAAATCATATCTAGACTTTGACCTCGACAAAACAACGTTTATGAATACGAATGAGGTGTTGGCCGAATTCCAGAAATGATGCAAAGTCTCTCTTGTGTATGTATAGTGGATGCATTATGTGCTATCGTCGGCCGGCTGTGCACGGCCTGTCCGGGACCTAGTTCTGAAATTGATACACCATAAATAGTGGAATTGTGAAAGGACAATCAATCAATTTTGTTCCGTTGTGGACCTCGCAGAAAATCTCAGTCTCGTCAACAACGTGTACCAGGAATAAGGATTCCGCATTGTGATACGTGAGACGAAAAAAAAGAGAGGAAAAAATAAGAGAAAAAACAAGCAGCGAGAGCAGTAAATACCACAAATCGATCAAATCAAATCACTTCAAATGAATAAGAAGACATTGATAGCAGGAGCAAAAAAACAGAGACAGAGACACATGGGTGCGTTGGAGTTGTATCACATTCCATATATCTTCTTTTGCCAGTTGGACTACGAGTCACACCCCAGTGGTTCATTCATTCACTGAGGTTGAAGTCATTATACACATATTGTTCAAACTCACTAAGTCATAGTATGCACCTTGTTGTTACAGGTACTATACACGATGTGCGTCTTTTTTGGGATGCTGACCAACAACTAATCTTGTGCGCCAAGGGATACCAGCCGAAATATACTCAAAACCGTCACAAAACCAGGCTTTGGTTTTCATGTGGTTTTCAGACCAAGGACACAAAATCCGGGCTCAAATCCGCCCCGAATTCCCTACTGTGAATAACCCTAATATAGTCAAGTAATTTCCACAATGAATCCACGTACGGTAATGCGCCCAGGCTCTCACTGTCTGCCCAGGCATAGTTAACACGCTCACGTCCGTCAACAACAATTCTTCCGACATACAACGCATCGTGGGTACTCTCCTTGTCCATCTCCCACTCAAAATAGAGTCAGATTCCCTCGCCGCAGCCATCCTTCCCATGAAAAGCATAAAAAAACACCCCCACCCCCATCCGCATTCCCCATCCCACGATGCTTCACATCCGCATTACCCACATTCCCAGTCTCCTACTAGCCCTCGTCACAGCCCTCATAGCCCCTGCGCGCGCCGTTCCAGGAGCGCTGGACGTCAGCCTGCCTATCGGTACATTCCGCGGTGTGTCCACGGCGCAGGGTATCGAGAAATGGCTCGGCATCCGGTACGCGCAGGCCCCCGTCGGTCCGCTGCGGTTCAAGGCGCCCGTACCCGTCCCCAATGCGTCCGCAGACGCGGGGGTGATCGACGCGTCGGCGTTTGGGAATGCGTGCCCGCAGCTCGCGATTGACCTCGGTGTGCCGTTCGACCTGGGCGCGCCGATCGCGGAGGATTGCTTGTTCCTCAATGTGCGTCGTGCGATTTTTGATTGATTGACAAGGTCGTTTTGGTTGAGCTCGTTCTGATTATTCTGTGTATGGGGGTGTAGGTGTTCAGGCCGAATGGGACGTCGTCTTCGGCCGGTTTGCCTGTTCTAGTTTGGATTCATGTGCGGTTTTTTATTAATGAGATTTATTCTGGGGCTTACCTTGGATGTAGGGCGGACAATATACAACTGGGTTGGTACTCCCTCTTCTCAGGCATTGATATTAGCGCCGACCCTTTGATAGTGCTGCTTCCCAAGCCTCGTTCGATCCCACGCGTAAGACCCTCTCTTTCTCAACTAATCTTTGCCTCAATCCACCTCTACTAGGTATCATCCAACGGAGCGTAACCACCCAGCGCCCAATCGTCTTTGTATCAATGTACGTCTGCCCTCCGGTCCATATCATCGAAAATTCACCTCAGTAAACGCAGAAACTACCGCGTCAATACATTCGGATTCGTGCGCTTGGGCGTCCGTTTCGTTGTATCAACTTGATGATTTTTTTTTCGCAGCTTGCAAGTGCGAGTGTCGCGCCTGAAGATCTGAACGCTGGGCTTTTAGACCAGCGTCTCGCGCTCGAGTTCGTACAGGACAATATTGCAGCGTTCGGTGGCGATCCAGACAAGGTACGTTCAAGTTGCTCATGCATGGGTTATCATTTACGTTTGGGTTTTCAGGTCACGATCTGGGGACAGGTAGATCATCTCCTCCTGACCTTTATTTCAAGAGCGGCTGACATCAGTTGCAGTCCGCTGGTGCAGGCAGCGTCGAAGCGCACATCATCTATTCCACTTCGCGAAAGCTCTTCCGGGCTGGCATAGCAGAATCCCCCGTCGGACCCTTGTGAGTCTTCCTGTTGATTACTTCGGGGAGCATGATTCAAGAGCAACAAACAGCAAAACCTCTCCCCCCGCAAGCGTCTACGACGAGCCCGGCAAGCCATTCGCCCAGCTCCTGGCCAACACAGGGTGCTCCGCAGGACCCGACGCAATCGCGTGTCTCCAGGCCGTGCCATTCGATGTTCGCGTGTCTCTGCTCTCTTCCTTGTGTCCTGTGCTGATTTCGTGCGAACAGACACTGTTATCAATCAGCAACTCGATGATCAGTGTCGTGCTCAACAACCAGCTCTGGCAGCCCTCGATCGGTCCGCCGGGGAGCTTTGCGCCCACCCGAGCGTCGACGCTTATTGAAGCGGGCGAATTCAGGCACGACGTCGCGTACCTCGCCGGCACGAACGTTCGTAACCCCTGTTCCCTTTGAGTCACTCTCCTTATACCATGAACATAGTTGAACGAAGGAACGCGGTTCTCCGTGGAACTCCTCCCGATGAACGCAGAAGCGCGTACGCCGCGGGAGTCCGACGAGCTCTTCGAGACGTTCATCCGGGCACTGCTGATCGACAGCTCGACCGTGACGCGGCCGACGTTCGAGCGGTTGTTCGAGCTGTTCCCCACGTCGACGACGAAGGAGATCCCGTTCGCAACGGGGAACGAGCTGTTTGATCGCGGAGAGGCGTGGTATACGGACGAGATGTTCGTCGCGCCGCGACGGCTGTTTTTCGAGCACGCGGCGCCCATGCAGGATGTATTTGCTTACCGGTTTGCGGAGCGTGTTCCGGGGAGCAATGTTACGCTCGGAGGTGAGTCAGGACTCCACGCGGTGGGTGGTTTGTTGGTCCATGCAACCACGCAGTGGCGCATGCGGCGGAACTGCCGCTTATTTTCAGTTTGCCGACGGGCGAAGCGGCCGTCGAGGACGATTTTTCGACCACGATGCTTGATTTCTGGTTGACGTTTGTTCATGAGATGAATCCCGGTGGTACGTCCCGGCCTCTTGTTTCGAATGGTTGATGTATCTATCTCGACAGACAACTGGCCAAAGTACACGCTAGAGAATCGCAGCGTGCTTCAGCTGCAGAGGGATAATATTACGACTATTCCTGATGGTGATTAATCTCTCTTTCTGTGCCCGTAACGAAAAGTGACATGTCATGTCTAGATTTTGACCTGGACAAAACGAGGTTCTTGAATACGGACGAGGTGTTGGCCGAGTTCCAGAAATGATGGAAGCTGTTTTCCTTTGGTGTTCTGTACAGCATATACTATTCTGGCTGTTGTGTGCGCCTTGTGTATATAAGAGGAATGCCATTTGAGGAAGTGGCACCGCCACAAGTGATCCGCTATAACAATGGGTTGTGCAAATCTGGCCAGAGCAGTTTGGTGAAATGTCTCTTGTTGTGGTCCAGCGCAAACGGACGTCGTCCTTCTCCTGTCCGCCCGCCAAGGCTCCCCGCGTCACCATGGCCGCGACTCTCCGCCGCACCGAGTCCTGCGTCGACGTCCGCTTCTACAAGGACCAGCGCGACCACCGCCGCCGCGCCCACTCTGTCCTCCGCTCTCTCCCGCGCACCTCTCTCCGCCAGCCCACGCACACCGTCAAGTCCCCGTCCCCGCCCCGTGCACAGCCCCCACCGCCCGCCACCAAGCCCCGCCTCTCCTCTCCCCTCTCCCCGTCCCGCTCCCCACGCCCCGGCCGTCCGCTCTTCCCCCGCTCAAAGCCCGAGCCTGATCTCTACCGCAAGGCCCTCACCACCTGCATGCGCGGCTCCCCCGAGGGCCAGAAGATCCTCCGCATGGGCCCCCATCTCGCCGTGTCCATGATGAGTGCAACCATGGACCTCGAGAGGCTCGTTGCCAGTGCTGCAGGCGACGACGCAGACGCAGACGGAGATCCAGACGGGGACGTGCCCATGCACGACGCGACCACGTCCTGCGTCGCCCTCGACGACTGGGAGATGGTCGATTGTGCAGAGTGAGATAAGGTGGACGGTGTTTTCATTACTCTCGCCGTGCCATGCGTTACACCACACCATGCGCTGCCCTGCGCCCCCGCCGTGCCATGCGATGCCACGCGCCGCAGACCGGAGTGTACTTGTATTCATTCGGAGCTCTCTCTGACTTTTCTCTCTGGGACCCTCGATCCTTCACATAACAGCATCCTATGCCTCACTTCACATCCATGTATCACTGTCACTATCTTTATTCTCCGTATGTTCCGCATTGTAAATCTCTCTACACCACGCATCCTACTACTCTGCGTATACGTATATTATGCACTAGCACCAAAAATTGCTACACTGTACAACATCTACTCGGTATTCTGACTCGGTTACCCACCGCGTCATGCATGTCCCAATATTAATAATACAACTAACACTTGCCACTGTTGACTACGCGTCGTCTTGCAATTGAAGCTCAGTCGACATGCAATATCAATCAATGGGGTTGTATCTTGGAAACAGTCAATAAAATCTCAAATCAAATCAGAAAATTGTGTGTTGCGCAATTCACTCGAGGTGATTCAGACGTTTCGAAATCGTCATCGCGTCATCACGTCATCTCGTCAATTGACTATCAATTGATTGGAATGAATGTGTCCGCACAATTGTCGGGGATAAAAAACACACACATCCTGATCATGGATCAAAAACAGTTCACCAATGTCAAGATCGAAACCAAAAAGTGAATCAAAGATGGCCAGGCGGACATGGGAAGACTGCCAGTGAGCGCAAGTAACTTTCTAAGCGAAAACTTTTCCACATAACCCACCTCATGTATTATGACCACCCGTCGTCCAATCATCATCCGATCATCCAATCATCAGGACCTGAAAGTTTCGAAGAGAGCTCGGGGAAACGGTTTCCATCCATCTATCACGAAGCAAGAGCTGTTCGGGCACGTTTACCAATGTCAAATCATCTTGAAACAGAAAGTAATCAAAGATGAACAACCGGAATACTGGCAGTAATTGCGCAAGTAACTTGAGTAAAAACTATTCTACATGACCTCACTAGTCATCCCGTCGTCCAATCATCCAATCATCAGAACCTCTCAAAGACTCAAGAGAGAAAGAACTCGGGTAACCGGTTTCCATCCATCCATCACGAAACAAAAGTTGTTCAGGCACGCCGGAACTATTCAGAAGATTGCACACGCAAGACATGCCGGGGTATGTAAATTGAAAAAAAAAAAAACAGTTACATATGTCATTGCGTCGGGCACGCCGGAACCGAGTAAGAGCAGTTTTCTGTGCCAAGGAACCTCGCCTGGCTGTATCCTTAGGGCGCAGGCAGGCGCAGGCCCGGGGTCGGCGAAGCGAGCCGGAAGCGTTCGGAGAACGCAGTTGCGACTCGGAGTCTCGGAGTCTCGGGCACCTATGGAGATATTGAGTTCCTCGCCTATGTAAGCTCGCTTAGATAGATGTATCCCGTAAGTGGTCGGCGCAGAACAAGCTAGAGCGACACGAAAAAACACATATCTCCTACATATTGTCATAGACCAGAAAAAAAGAAAGCTCACCAATGTCAGACGTCAAACCAAGAAGTAAATCAAAGACGGGGGCGATCCAAGGGGAGACTGCCAGAGTGAGTACAATTAACCCTAGCTAGAAAAAAACTCTTCCACCATAACAACCCTACGTCATCCAATCATCCAACCATCAGGACCTGAAAGATCCAGAGAGACGATTTCCCTACATCCGTCGCGAAACAACACTTGGTGAGCCGATCAAATGAAATCCACATGCGGGATATACCGGGGTATGTAAAAGCAGTCAGTTGCGTCGGGCGCGCTGCCAGTGGGACCGAGACGTCGCACACCCAAAGGAGCTCGCCCAACAGTATGTCGAGGGGGTGTTCGCCGACCGGAGTCTCGGAGTCTACGGATGGAGAAATCGAGTTTCTCTCGCGCTTATACCCTAACACTCTCTGTATTCCATTGGTAGATAACGATTTCGAGCATCACAGTGATTGAAAATATTGCGACCATCTTGAAAAACCATATCACCCCTGTTTGTTTGTTTGTACGTGTTTCTCTTATCCTCGAGGTTGACAAGGTGCGCACAACACATTGCAAGTTGTCCAGACCTGTACTCCTGTCGCTAACACATATGCGTTGGGGTCAGAGTTTGTTCCAACAACAGTCTGCGCATTTTTTATGCCTATGCTAATAAGCTGGAATGAAAGCTTTAAAAGTAAAGGGAGGAAGTTTCAAGTTTTATTCAAGTTTTATAAGAGCGCAGTCATAGTCTATCCCAATTTTAACCGGCGCTCGCCCTAAACTCGATGCAGTTAGAAAGTTAACATTCAAACGAGTTAAACGAGCTTTGGCGGCGCCGAATCTCGGCTGGATAAGGGCTCTTGATATACGAGACAACATGATCATCACTTCGTCGCGGTGTTTCTTTGAAAGGTCAAGGCGAAAAGAAAAAAAGATAATGTTGAAAGGAGATGAGGAGATGAGGAAGAAGAAAAAAAAACGATCTCGCTATGTGTCGGATCCGAGAAAGGAATTTTTTGCATTTCGTTGAATTCATTCTTGTTCATGTGGAGATGCAAAAGTGGGTTTCATTTCATCTATCATTGATGGAGTGGTGATGAATGTGCGAGTGGCGGAGATTCCTGGCTTTGAAGAATAGCATAGTCATATGAGCATATGCAGAGAGACACTTACCAGATTTATACAAACTCAGAGTTATAGACAGGGTTCTAGTTTCGGCGTTCGATTGGAAGGCATTCGATACGTCTTGCCTAAAAGGATGGAAGAGACTGCCGAGACTTTTCATTAGCACATGCCGGTACTCTTGCCGAGGAAGAGTTGGCTAACGTCTCGGCAAGAATGCCTCCTGTTGAAAGGGCCTGTCTGTCTTCGAGGTATGTGTTATAAAATGTTAGTTTACATGCAAGAAAAAAGTATGGAAATCGAAGCTTAGGTTCTCTATGAAGGTCAAGGCGCCTCCGGCAGAGATCAGTGTTTCAAGCGCCGCTATTTTCCCTGTAACTGGAAGTAAGTCCACTTCGGACGTCTTACACCACAAAGTATTGTTCTCTTCTAGGGTTGAAGAGTGCCTGCTGTAAACAGAGACCTCCTATCTGGGCTTTCAGATCTAGGTAGTCACGGTCCGTGCTCGCCTCATCAAATTCGACTCTGAGTTTCCTCTTCGGCATGCATCCTCTCCCACTTGTGTATTGGCGCCTTAGACACGGTCTATGTATTCCTGGAAACTCCGTCAAGAATGTAATATACCCCAATGTGTATTGTCATCTCGCATATTCACATTTTCCGTCCGTCTTTTTGTGGCAAGGCCAAGAAAACTTTCCTGTCCCATAACAGCTGATAGCAATAGGGTATTCGTGAGCCGTCAAAATGGTTACAGTAGGGAGGATTCAAGTTTCAATCTCCAACTGTTATTTTTACAGTCATCATGTATTGTTTCGGCTTCTGCTAGCTGACAGAAAAGACAGTATAAGCTCGATCCGGAGAGAGACGCCCGAACGATACAGGTGGAAAAGCTTCGTAAATGAGATGCACAAGTACGAATTATGTCGATGGAAATTTCAGATACGATAGCAATGCGAATTCCGAAACGCTATCAATAAACTAGTCATTCTCTTCAGCCTCCTTCCAGAGTTTGTCAGGCAAACAGAGAGCAAGGTAGACAGAGAAACTGGAAAGAATGAATAGGACTGCGTACACGCCGTATCCCCCAAGTATCCTATGCTCGACAGAAAAAGCAAATAGAGAAGTTGCCATGGTCGGTCCAATGGCTCGTACCACCGACGCCGTGGTCTGCGCGAGTCCATTAGTCGCACCGAGAGAATGTTTGTTCGGAGCAGAAGCTGTGATATAGAGGTATATACAGCCTTTAGTCAACAATCATAATTTAGTGCTATAAATCCGAGTTAAGAGGAAGAACGACTTGCCATAAGAAAGGTCCATGATTCCCATGAGTACGAGGACAATACCAATGCACGCCCAAGTAAACACATTAACACCAAACTCTCGGGCATTCAGACTCATGATAGGGAACAAAGCATAGATGGGCAGGAAAGCGGCGATGCCCGTGACAAAGACCCTTCGGACACCGGCAACACGTACGAGGATTGGAAAGCAGAGGGCTTGAAATATTCCGCTGAAGGCTCCATATGATCCAATAATATATCCAATAGTGTGGGGACTGAATCCGAGGCCACCGGCGCTAAGCGGCATCGCGAGGAATAAGGGAAGTAAAGCTTCGAGCGCGATATTGCAGAACGCGAGATTCATGTAATTGGAAGTAGAGAGAACCACGGGATAAACGAGGAGCTGGCGTAATGGAATCGGTTGATTATCAGCAAAGATTCCCTCGGTAGTCGATGGACGAGTTGATGAATTTGGAATGGTCTGCATGGAGATGAGATTACTACAAGTGATGTCGAAGACTGAATCGTGCCTCTTTGAAAAAGACCGCGGTTATACTAAATGCAATAAGTACAAGAATCGCAATAACCAAACAAGGGAGGAAGTAAGGGTATGCCTTCCAAAATGCACCTGTGAAGACGTCCGGGAAGCGCTCCGCAGGTCGTGCAAACGTCCCTCCGATTAAAGGTCTCGAGGGATATTAGAAAGGAACACGAATTGTCGATTGTGAAGACGTAATAACGTACCCTATTGATGCTCCAGTTGACCATACCATTGACATCAAGGAGAACCCTTTCGAGCGGTTCGAGGCATCAGTCAATTCTCCCATCGCACTTTTCATAACGCCTGGAAGATTCAGTGTCGATCCTCGGAGGCGACGGGATTCCGATACGCACCTATGTTACCGTTCAACAGGCCACAAAGGCATCGACTAAAAGACATCCTAGTCATTAATACGGCAAGCTCACGCTTTTGGTACATACCTCACAACCAAAGTCCAGAAAGTACGAGAGAGGCCGAAACATATCATTGACATCGCGCTTCCGAAAAGACCAAAAAGCAATATTGGCTTACGACCTACACGGTCTGAGAGCCGACTCCAATGCAGAACAGTTAGAGCTTCGGTGACAAAGAACAAAGATATCTAGGGAAGATGTAATTATGTGGCGTTCGAAAGGTGAGGATGGATATACAATCAACCCAGCATAGTATCCTACTTGATGGTCATTGTCAGATCCAGGGTCGATGATACCTAGCCCTCCGACGAGCTGTAAGTAATTGGCGACATGCATTTTCAATTCAGCCAATGGGTACATGCCTGGTTGATGTACGGATAGATGGACATACTCGTCGAAGGCTCGCAAACTTGCAGAAGAAGGATAATTAAGACTTGTCCCCAAGGTAGAGGTGTGATTTTTCTCTTTGGCTGGCCACGCAAAAGAGATGTCTCCTCATCAATTATCGTATCAGTGCTAGAAGTTGGAGTTAGACATGAGATGCCGGGCTGGCATCTCGAGCCCCTAGAATCAGCCATGCACAAATGTTTGTTCTGGTGGCCGTCACACTCCAAGACGCTACCATGATCTGCAGAAGAACAGACATTCGGAATGGGATTTTCAAGGTTTCCCAACCCTTGGGCCGACGTGGACATGGTGGATATGAGGTCGGCGGTATTCAAGCAACCTTGAAGATAAGCCAACGGAATTAACTGGTCTGTTCCGATTAAGAACAACTGAAAAGGCTCTTTTCCTTCTCATTGAATCCTGAGAAGTAGCTGAGTGTACTACAGAGTGACTTGAATGGGTGCTGGCTTGGAAAAATGAAGACCCAATGCGTCTCCATGCACGAGGGGATACGGCTTTCCTCAAGTTGGAGAACTTTGGCTTGTCAAGGTTTCAAGGTTTCAACCCTGAACCTTCTCAACGCCACCTGACGTCATACACACAACTGCAGTCGACAACTAAGTAGCCTTCTCTTTTGAAAACCAACAGCATTTGCAGCATCACGCTACTGTCCCATCAACATGAGTGCAAGAAATCCCTTGAGAGAACTCCACTTCCATAACTCTCGAGTTCGAACAAAAGAACTCTCTGTTCCACCCAGTGAACCTCCTGTGAATGCGTATGCATTCATAGTTTTTTGTGCTGGCTTTATATGTAACATTACCACAGCTTCGAATACAGCTGCATACAGAAGATTAATTCTAGTTGGTACAGGTAGGTCTGACTTTGTTGTATATGAAACATCGTGAACTATGCACAGTGAGTGTGCTTCAAGGTGCGTCCGGTTGTCGTGCTTGTATCGAATCATTCTAATTTTTGATGTCATCTGTCTATGGCCTGACACATCCGACTTCAAAAATCTTTTCTAATAAAGTCCAGGGTGCATGGACCTCCCCCGGTATTCTACCCTACACTGCCCTACGCTACAAGCTGACACCATTCATCAGGTCATAATTGCGAAAACTATTGACTAACCGTAAGTTACAACTTTCGGATAGGTACAATACGTGTCAAGAGTCTTCACGGAGAAGCCGCTATTTTCTGTACGATCTGCTTGCATATCATATGTATACAAATACTTGACAGGAGTCAGGAGCACAAAGATGCTGTAAGAGAGGACAAAGGGGTATGTAACAGAAACCTGTAATAAAGGAGACACGCTACTGGTTTAGCGTCAAATCCAGTATCAATTCACTGGAGTTGGAGCATCGACTCATAGGGATTTCTCTTCTGTGGGAAAGGCGTCTTGGCCCCGTTGACCATTCAACCTTCAATGATTCAGTGAATTCGGTGGAGATAGATCGAGGGCAGAGAGATGGAAAGTCTAAGGACCGGGATCAACGGCTGGATGCGCCAAATTCAAATCTGCAAAGGACAGGTCAACTGCTTGTCACGATTCAAGTGTTTGTCGCGTCAGGCGAATAAGTAGACGTATGTCATGTCAATGTTCTATTTGTGAGATCCCGCCAGAAAAATGCAAGCTGACGTGGAAGCAAGGAAATAGATTGGTATCACTGGCGAATCACACTGGAAATAGGTCTCAAGCTTCAGGATCTCCGATGTTTACTCAATCTCACAAAAGTCTTTAATAAAACATACTACATCATTTTTGAGGGACACGAGTATTAGAACCTGAGACTAAGCTACGTTGACAGTTTCATGACAGTCAAAATTGTGATGTTCGTTAGAATCTCAAGGCAATCTTCACAATTCTGACATGTTCGTTTGGACGTGAATTCTTAGAAGTTTCCGACGGGGAAGCGGAGCAGAGTAATGTGGTACCGCATTGCGCCATTGGGAGGAGGCAGTTCAGTAGTCGAGGAAGAGCACAATCAAATCGTTAGCGTGAGGTATCCCATAAATTGAGCACTTGTACAGAAAGCGCGGCATACTACACAATAAAGCAAACTAAGGAGTATGTAGACGCTTTTTAGCTTTCATATATACGACATGTGTGTCAAGGGTATGAATTCAGCAAATGTAATAATTTCTACGAAAGAGAGAGACGTGGAATACCGCGAACATGTCCAGAGACGTTTATGAAGTGCACGGTTTGCACATACGGTAGAAGATTGAGCCAAGAAACAACTGCTGAACAAGAAGGTTACACGGCTTGTCCAATGTAGAACATGCGACCGCAAGAATTTTCAATCCCCTAGATGTCAAAGTTTTGGGGACCTTCTCATATCATTGTTGAGTGAGGTGCGACTAACGAAAAGGATATCGATCAAGTCAGATCTAAAACATGGAAAGTATAGCATAAAAAACGAATACACATACAGACTGGTGAGAACACGAGTAAGCGGCTATGTAAGAACCTCAACAGAACCGTAGGCAGCAGTTTTACGGGAAGTCTGAATCGTTTTCCTGATTCTTGACTCTCGACCTCGCCCGGTTTTCACTTGCGACGCGCCTTCTACGTACATGCGCTTTGGCCGTCGCACACCCTGGGCTGCCAGTATCCTCATCGCAACAACTCCACATGTAGATCGTCCGTGTCACGTCGAATGGTTGGCCATCTGGGGTCCGAGAAGGAAATTCGTATATCTCGCATTGCAAGGTACCTGTGGGGCTGCGTATGAGGACATGTGTTTCTGACTCATAAATTCAAGATCTGTGAATAAACAACTCGGGGGCGAGATTCACTGAGATGGGATGCATGGAAGGTGGAAATGTGATTGATTGGAATGGAAGTCGATTACGGCGCGAATGGATCGGTATGTCGGCGAGGAATGAATGCGGGAAGAGACAGGAAGAAGAAAAGCCTATCAAGGCAACGTTGCAATCTACTTACCTGGATGATAATGACACTTTTCTGCTTCTGAATCATCACTCATTGACTTCCCACATTTCCCACAGCAATGGTCCGTGGACTTCACATCAAAGCTACGTCTTCCAGACCGGCGGCGCTTCCGGCGGGGCGAAGGCGAGAGATGTTCTGGAGTGCAGGCAAGAAGCTCCTGAGCTACAGCAAGCTGGAAGTCTGGATTATGGTCGACTAGACGGATCAGGACTTCCCGGAGCTTGGCTTGGGGCGTACTTGCAATTGAAGCTCGGAGACGAATAGAGATAGAACACGAAGGCGTGGGCATGTCGTCATCGGAGTTTTGGTAAGGTGAACTTGGTGCATAGCCGTTACGTGTAACAAAACCGTCTATGTTCGAGATACCTGTTTGGCTCTTCGGCGTTATTACTGGCATAATAGGCGAAGAGCTTGAGGTATGTGAAAAGGAAAGACGCTAGGGTGGAAATGTCAAGAGCTGAGGGCACTATATACGGTGCAAGGAAACAAAAAGAATACACCGACTCGGACGTCCCATCATTCCACAATAAGCTAAGGCTATCTGTCCATCTGTTGGCGAAATGCAGTCCAATACGAGACAACAAGATCTCTGATGGATTCGGTTTCTGAAGAATAAGACAATGGTATGGAAAAGGCGCCGATAACTTCAGGGACGAATAAGGGCTCTTTTGATTCCGGTCACAACCGAAGAGGAAACATGTGAAGTCTCGGAGAACAATAATGTCAATGCCCTGAAAAGGCACAACAAATTCAAATGGTCAACCTGATTCGAACGTTAGACAAAGAACCAAGTCACAACTTCGGGTACATCTTACAGGCCAAGGCGATAAAATTATAACCAGCGTTCTCACACGCGTCGTCTCTTCCTCAATATTGGCCGATGGACACTACGGACGCAGCCTTCTGCTTTTCCGTTCCCTCCACAACATGTCCACTTGAAGTTTTCCGGGTATTCCCCCCGATTGTGAGCTGAATCCTTTGGACCATGGCAGAATTCATCCCAATCTGCAAACTCATCCTCATCGACTTCAAGTTCCCCTGGGACACCACGAACGTGGATTTCATAAGTGTAGAAATTAGACTACTGTAGCTGACATACCGGGATGGAAGGAGCACTCTTCTTCTTCCCTTTGAGTCGCCATGTCAAACTCTCCACCGCAATTGGTACAGGTCTCCCATCGATAGATAACATCTTGACTTTTTCTTTTGAGAGTCAACAACTGCTTAGTCAATGTTTCCTCCACTTCTGGAATTGCATCGACAAGACTACTCAAGACCCGCCTCAACCGATCTTCACCCAGTTCCCGGATTGCGTCGCGCAACTGCTCGCGAGAAGTTGGATTGACTGGAACCTCTCTGAGGTCGTCGTCTGAACTGCTTTCCTCGGATGATCCCTCAGAATCAAGTTCTTCGTCTTCCTCCTCGGATTCTGACTCCGATAAAGCTGTCAAATCGATGATTTCGGGTTCAATCTCTTGTGGCATGATCTGAAGCTCATTCTGCGGGAGCAAACACGAGAAGATGAAATCTATACACACCACTCAACACGTAACATACACATGTGCACGATAATGACGTGCGAAAATAACGTCAAGTTGGTGTAAACGAAACTCAAGACAGCATGACACGATGAATGTCGTTGGTTGGAGTCGTCGAGAATTTTGTGAACAGATATGAGCACGTGATCAAGGAACGCGAGGCTGCTCCAGTGTCTCTGTCCTTCCGCGATGAGCTATTTGGCACACATATTACCTAGTGGCTGACCGGTTGCCGGTAGCGTGCTTTTTATGTCAACTCGCACTTTAGCTTTCGCCAAGGAGGTTCTGGCCGACGCAACTGGCAGGACGCCGGACTTATCCAACAGCGCTTTATATAGTTTTAGTTTGAGCAGTCGCGCCTGGTTTGGCTCCATTCCTTTCTGTCTCAATGGATGCACCAAGACGACGTCGAGAGTGTCTCTGCTGGGCCTTCAGTCAGGTCGCCAAAGGCTGTCAAGGCGGAGAAAACTCTCCCCGCCTTCCAGCTTGCAATTCTGTTTCTCCTCGAGCTCACAGAGCCTATAAATTCCACTGTCATCTATCCCTTCGTCAACCAGCAGGTTCGCTACACCGGTATCACTCGAGGAGACGAATCTGCGATGGATTATTATGCTGGCCTTATTGCAAGTCGTGTCTTCTCTCCCGTCCATACTTTGGCTTACTTTCGATCAGGAATCCATATTCTTTTTTGCGGAATGTTTGAGTGTCTTCCATTGGGGACGACTTTCAGATTGAATTGGTCGACGGCCGGTACTCATCCTTGGTCCTTTTGGCCTTGCATTGGCAATGACATGTTTTGGGTTGTCCAAAAATCTCTGGATGCTAGTTGTGTCCAGGTGCGCTCAGAGAATTTCCGACGGCAACGTTGGTCAGCTCTATTTTATGTTCCCTTATCACCGAAGCCAATAATGATCGAATCTCCCGCGCATTTAGGGGTCGCGAAGAGTATGATGGTTGAAGTAAGCCCTGATAAATTTGCGTGGACGCCAAACACAACTGATCGCAGATTACCGACCCCGCGGACGTGCCAACAGCGTTTGGTTGGCTCCCCGCCATGTGGAGCACTGGGATCACTTTGGGGTGTGTAATGTGACAATTTCCGTCGCCTTACAGTGACTGACGTACATATACGGCATACAGACCTCTCATTGGGGGTACCATGGCATAACCAGGAGTTTGGTGGCCAGATACTCTTGGACATATACGGTTCCTTCGTGATTATCATTACTTCTTATCATGTATCACCGCAGGAGGAATATCTTTTATATCTTTGTTGTATGCCTATCACTTCCTCAATGAGGTAAGTTGATATCTCTGTCTGGTCCCATCCTTGAAAATTACGATAAGCATAGAGTCTGCCCTCGGCGATCCAGCGTCAGCATCGACTAGCGCAGAACCAGCCAAATACCCCTCTTCTTGATCCTCACCAGCCTGTCACTACATACGGAATACGACAAGACAATACGGAATCTAGCGACACTACTGCTTCACGAGTATCCGATGTTCCCCCGCCGTTTCTATCGCTTCTCTCTCGGGACCTTATCATCGGTCTCGTCAATCATGGCTTCTATTGCTTTCTCGATCAGAGTCACACCGTCTTACTTGCCCTTATGCTGTCCACTTCATCCGACGTGGAGGCCTGGGGTTTGACTCTTTCACCATCGGTATGATCATGGGAATTTGGGGCATTTCCAACGCGATCTTCCAGCTTGTAGCTTTTAGTTGGACCATTAGGTGGCTGAGTCCGCGAACAGCTTATAGATTAAGTTTCATGCTCTTCATTACTTCATTTGGCGCGTATCCTCTGATGAGCGTTCTTGCGAGACACACGGGCCGTGTTAACATAAACGTGTGGTTCGTTCTCGTCACTCACCTGACCCTCCACTGTTTCGCATGCATGTCATATCATAAGTGCACTTGACTTCTTCATAGATTCGAACGCAACTGACCAAACCAAGCATGTGCACAGCTGTTCATCTTGGATGCTGCACCTGGCAACTCGGCACTCGGAGCTGTAAACTGTCTTTCGCAAATGATGAGCTCCGTCGTCCGTACTCTCGCTCCAGCAATAGCTTCGTCACTATTCTCTGTCTCGCAGGAGATGCAGCTTCTTGAAGGATGCTTTGTGTATATTGTGATGATCGGGATCGTCCTCACTGGCTGGTCGATGTCCTTTTTGCTCCCTTCGACACTCCGCGGTCAGCTCAAAGAAATTTGACCTAGACAATCTGCTTCTGTTTTGTGAAGCACTATACGTACACATTTGTAATGTAATGATGGCTGCATCCTCTTCCATAAACTTGTCCACAAATGGTTTCAGGAGTAGATTCGACCTCCGAGTTATTGACATCGATCAAAGCTCTGGCCAGAAGGTCTAGAATATCCAACTGGAGAGCTGTCACACCCATGCTGCTTTTTTCCGTCTAACTAGAGGTGTCTTCGGTATAGACTTGGTGGTAGCAATAAGAATTCATGTGTGAATAAACAGCCAAGTCTTACGATCATCGCAATGACGCATCGAGTCTCTTTCGAGACCTCGGATCGTCCAGTCAAGAACGACTTAAAGTTCGGCCTCGGCCCTTTAGTACCGGTCCTGATTCGTTCACAGCGAAACCAAATTATATGACTCAATCCACGTAGTAAGCTTTCGTATTTACGTTCTTTTTACTTTCTCTTTCTAACTACCTCTACCAGTTTAGATGGACGGAGAACGTGGTGTTCCAACAGTCATGCCCATATCTACAAGAAAACCGTTTCCAATAGTCCAGTTGTCGATCATATGGCTCATACAATTCACAGAACCCGTGTCGAACACCGTCATCTACCCCTTTATCAACCAGTTCGTCTGCGAGACTGGTATAACCCGTGGAAATGAGACCAACACTGGGTATTATGCTGGAGTCATTGTACGTTCTCATCTTCATCTAAAGAATAAACTCCTTCATTAATACTGACGTGTTGAGCTAGGAGTCAGTTTTTTTCCTTGCAGAATGTTTGAGTGTATATCATTGGGGACGACTGTCGGATAAGATCGGGAGGCGGCCTGTTCTCCTTCTCGCCCCTCTTGGCCTTGCACTCGCCATACTCCTTTTTGGCTTGTCCCGCAATTTCTGGGTTCTAGTTCTTGCTCGGTGTGTTCAGGGTGTATTCAATGGTAACATCGGTGAGTCGATCCATACAACTTTATGTCCCATTGATTCTAATTCTTCGCAAGGCGTCGGAAAGTGTGTGATGATAGAGGTTTGTCTTTTCGGGTTCCATGTCAATTCATAAGAGAGGAAGGATGTACTCGACAGATAACCGACCCTGCCGACGTCCCGACTGCATTCGGATGGATCCCAGCAATCTGGAGCATCGGAATTACACTTGGGTGCGATGATCCAGGGTATTACATAGGGGGACCTTGCTGATTCAAACGCATAGGCCTATCATCGGCGGCACTTTTGCACGTCCTGCGATCCGCTGGCCGGACTCTCTGGGCCGGCTGACCTTCTTCCATGACTTCCCTTACTTCCTTCCCTGCGCCGTCGCAAGCGCAATAGCATTCTGTACCTTTCTTTACACGTGCATTTTCTTACAGGAGGTGAGTTACATGCGTTATTGAAGGCATGTGTGATTAACCCGTCACTTTAGAGTCTTTTGACCCTAAAACAAAAGACCCAAGTTAAACGAGTTTCATCACCAATGCAGTGTGAAGATACAGACGCGAGAGTGCCTCTCCTGTATCCCGTGGAATCCGGTGCTCGTTATGGAACTTCGGAGCTTGTGGTCGAAAACCGCGTCAGTTCTGTGGATCTGAAACCCCTACCGTTTCGTTCTCTCCTTACTCGCCAACTTCTCGTCGCCTTAGCATCCATCGGGTTCATTGCCTTCATAGATCAGAGCTTTGGAGTACTGTTACCGCTAATGTTGTCAACTTCTATTTCATCGGGTGGTTTGGGTTTTGATCCCTACATTATTGGAATGACGATGGGCACGTGGGGCCTATTGAATGCAGGATTTCAGATCGCTATGTTTCCAAGATTGTTCCACTGGCTTGGACCTCGTAGACTATGTGTCGTCTGCTTTTGGTGCTCTGCCGTGACTTTTTCGGCGTTTCCCTTGATGAGCGTTTTGGCAAAACAAACGGATATGGTGGACTATAGAGTTTGGGCTGCACTGGTTCTCCAGCTTTTCTCATTTTCATTCGTTTTCATGAGTTACAGTGAGTAAGATCCATGTCACTCCATAACGTATTCGGAGCCATTAATGGCCAGGTTGTACTCAATTATTTGTCATGAATGCGGCGCCCGGCCAAGCATCTATTGGAGCTGTCAACGGACTGTCGCAGATTACCAGTTCGATAGTACGAACCCTGGCGCCAACTTTTACGTCTTCGTTATTTTCTCTCTCTATTCAGAGACGATTGATCGGAGGATACTTGGTGTATGCTGTCCTCGTAGCGATTTCGTTATCGTCTGTGGCCATGGCCACTCTCCTTCCACCTCATCTTCGTGACCGGAATCTAGTCTAGACTACATCAATATACATGGACAGCAGCTCAATGTCCGATTTTGTGAAGGTACGACGAAAGTCCATTAGATCTGCTGAAAGTATCCAAAAATAGATACAAGGTCGTAAACGGTAATAAATTATACATCAAGGCGGACCAACCGAGACAAAAACTCATAGACTAACATACTATATTGGACACATCCGGAATTGAACCGGGCACATCAACAGGTGGGATGGATCCAAATCCGTTCTGCATTTGGAAATTGCTAAGTGGGTTATCACGCCTACTACACCATGTGCCCTATGAACGGTTTGTTTTTCTTACTTAGTATCGGTCATCTACAAGTTCAGTATCTAGATTGTTTCTCGTTTTAGGTATTAGGCATGCACGTGATGACACACCCCGAATAATTAATCAACCAGTCCGCGTTAATCGTGAACGATGTAGCGTCAAAAGACATGCCAGTATTTTGATATGATGATTTTCGCGAACTTGTTCGTGTTCGGTAACTTTCCTTCCTTGTCGTCTACCAGGTTTCGATCCACTATTACAGACATCCCGGCTGTTACTTAAAGCTTCTTGATCGTTGTATCAGAGCTTTCTTGGTTCCCTCAACATGGTCCATCTTTCTGACAATGAGGAACGTCGCGTCGACGAGGAAACTGCACTTCTGGCTCGATCTCGAAAGTGTCGCAAGCCGACTCCTCTACCATGGCTCCAAATATCTATCGTCCTCCTTCTTCAAATCACTGAACCCATAACAAGCATGTCGATATACCCTTACATTAATCAGGTATGGGTGTTCGTTCTTTATTGAGTTCTAGTCAAGGCTTGATTATTTGATAGCTAGTCAGCGAGCTCGACATTACAGGCGGGGACAAGCGCAAAGTGGGCTATTACGCTGGTCTCATTGTACGGTGTTGAATTTGCATCCGAAGAAGCTCTATCGACTGATGTAATTGTTTCAGGAATCCCTCTTCTTTATTACTGAGGCAATGACTGTTCTGCAATGGAGTCGAGTCTCAGACCATCTCGGTCGAAAACCGATATTACTCATAGGACTTTTTGGACTTACTGCGTCTATGTTAAGTTTCGGTCTTTCAAAGACATTTTGGGGATTGGTCGTCAGGTGAGTTATCATCGTGGACCTGGATCTGAGAAGCGATCTTATCCCTTTTTAGCCGATGTCTTTGTGGACTTCTGAACGGAAACATTGGTATTGATCATACTTTCCGCCTACCCAAATATCTCGTCTAACTCTTCTTTCACTTTCAGGTGTCCTCAAAAGCGCCATGGGCGAGTTGACTGACTCGACCAACCGTGCGGAGGGTTTTGCATTCATGCCAGTGGTTTGGGCTACTGGTGCAACACTGGGGTATGTATGTTATATGACAAATGTTCCGTTTACGTCCAGAGTCTAAAAAGTCTGTCCAGACCATTAATGGGTGGCACTCTGTCTAGTCCAGCCGAGCGCTTTCCTTCCACCTTTAGAGGAACATTCTGGAGAGAATATCCCTACTTTCTCCCTTGCCTGGCTACTTCTGTTTATGTCTTCATTGCATTCACTATCACCCTGGTTCTTTTCAAAGAGGTGTGATCTCTAATGATTTGTTACATCCGATTATCCTAAGCATCCTATCTAGACTGCTCCGGGCAAGTGCACAAAACAGTCGACCGTCAACGGGACCATTCAATCAGAGGCCTCTTGCTGCAATTATCCCATCCGTTTGAGCAAAGTCCTTGTCTATCCCGTCATCATATCTGTCTCAAACTACATGAGTCTTGCCTTTCTCAATATTTCACTCAACGCTCTGCTCCCTCTCTTCCTGGCGATGCCCCTCTCTATCGGTGGCCTAGGATTTAGTCCGGTGACCATCGGCTATATCATGGGAGCTTACGGCATATGTACAGGACTGTTCCAGGCTTTCTACTTTGCTCGTATCATTCGATATTTTGGGGAACGAACCATTTTTGTTGCAGGCATTGCGTGTTTTGTGCCAATCTTTGCGCTATTCCCTGTAATGAGTCTTACTGCTCAATGTTTGGGGGTCACCGTCTTTACCTGGGTGTGTATCGCTCTAGTAGTCCTGTTGATGTCCTTCCTAGACATGAGTTACGGTGCGATTTTATTGTTTTGCTTGGCGGTAGTTGTGACAGCTCATATTTGTTTTGACCTTTGGTTTCCAAGGCTGCATCTTCATGTTTATCACGGCTTCCACTCCGAGCAAGCGTACTCTCGGAGCTACCAATGGTCTGTCACAGACAGCTGTCTCGATCGTACGCGCCATAGGACCGGCTATGACCACTTCGTTATTTGCAGTATCTGTAGAACATGACCTTCTGTGGGGGTTCGCAGTCTATGCGATTCTCTTCGTGTTTTCATGCCTCGCTATCCTCCTTGCCCTCTGCTTGCCTTGTGACATGTGGGAGGAAGCCGAGGACTGATTGCTACCATATCAAACTTCAATCTTATTCTCTGTTCGCTTCCTGTGCTTCAGCATAACCCTTGACTCTCAAAGATTGTAAAAGAAGTTGAATAGTACAAAACTCATAGCTAATTTGGTAATTGCTATTTAAAGCATAGGGAATGTTGTTTTACATAATATCACGAGCTACGACCTGTGCCGAAGGCACAGGCCTTGTATCTTGTTGGGGGCTTCGCCTCCAAACCCTCTGCCACTCAGCCTCCACTATACCTCACTTCGTGAGGTATAGCTTCAAATCCCACTGAGTAAGTAAGGCTCCACCATAACCTCACTTTGTTTGGTTATGGCTCCAAATCCCACTGAGTGATTCAAGGCTCTGCCATAACCTCACTTTGTTTGGTTATGACTCCAAATCTCATTGAATGACTAAAGGCACTGCCATAACCTCACTTTGTTCAGTTATGGCTTCGCCACAATCTGTGCCTTCGGCACAGGCCTTGTATCTTGTTGGAGGGTTTGCCCTCAAACCCCCCACCGCTCAGCCTCTGCTGTCAGGTTCCGCTGACCACGGGGGCTCAGTCTACTGGGCGAACCACCTTACAGTTAAACACCGTGTACACAAACACAGAGCACCAGGAGGAGCGCGAGGTGTAGGAGACTGAAGCGGGGCGGGGGATGGTGTGTGGAGGAGTGCCGGTAGCGCCGGTGGGTGAGACAAGTGCCGGGGAGGGTGAAGGACGAGTGCTGGGGGTTGGCGTGAGTCCTGGGGGTGCAAGAGAATGAGACGAGCGAGCGCCGGTGAGCGAGCGAGTCCCAGGGATCAAGAGATAGTCAGATGCGGGGACTTAGCGAGTCCTGGGGATGGAAGCAGAGCCGGGGAAGTTGGATGACCAAAAGGGGAAAGAGTCGAGATAAGATAACGGAAGATGGAAACGATTAAGTTGAGAGAGGAGCTGGGGATGGAGAGTCGAGGGAACTTAGAGGAGAGAAGAGAAAAGAGAACAACGAGGATAGATTAGAAGTATGAGACGAGTGGAGATGAGACAGGGAGACGAAACGAGATGAGTACAATGAGAAAAAGAAGCAAGTAAAAGTATCGAGACCGGGATGCGCGAGAAACAAAACAGAGACAAAAACACAACAAACGAGACGGGTTATGGCAATATCAAGACTAGAGTACCTACTTACTACTCTGCGCCTTATATACTACATAGTACGTATGGCCCGGGGATCAGGCCTGGGTTCCAGCAGCGGGTCACGGCGCCGGGGCTTGGGATGAGACCCGGGGGCCGCGTGGAACAGGGCAAGGTTAAGACATGTCACGCAGCGCAGAGGTCTCATACTGGGAATGCAGAGACACGTGGTGGTGGTGCGGTGAGGAGGGAGCGGGAGTGGGGCGTGGCATGTGGAGGTCAGCAGCAGTGATGCGCGATCATGATGCGTGATGGGGGTCTCAGCATGGGTCGGGGGTGGCGGGTGGTGCCGGCGCTGATGTGATGTGATAGCCGAGACCCAGCGCTGATGTGGCGGTCACGGTGGTGATGGCTGGG